>CM077159.1:152827230-153124730 GCA_039583875.1 Platanthera guangdongensis | reverse complement strand
TCTCACCACTGCCCAAGCGTCAGTCGAGCTTCATCACTCGAACACAAATTGATGTTCCAAAAAATTCTGCCGCATTGTTGCTACTATACGACCCTGAAGCCCAAGGACATTTCACCCGTTTGTGTCAATTAGGCCGCCTGTGGACTTTTGTTGCTCCCCATGGTGCTTTCGGTCTAATCGGTTTCATGTTCCGTCAATTCGAACTTGCTCGATCTGTTCAATTGCAAGCTTATAATGCAATTGCACACATAGTACGTCACAGGCCATAGTTCCGAAGTACCAAAGACTCTTATTCGAAAGACTGTAGTCACATCTTCTCAATACACAAAGATGCATCCTGCCCAAGCTGTTGTGCATTGAACTTCATTGCTACTGTAAAATCCTGAAGACCTATTAAGAAGGATTTCTTCTCCTGCAGACCCAGAGGCCATCCAAATCCGGAGAAAAATTTCAGCAGACGATACGGGAGAAGTTGTTAAGCTCCAGAGAAAATTCAGTGACACAACCTTCTCTGCTCCGTCAATGTATTTCACCGCCACAAGCACCTTAGTCTGCTTATCCCTCATTAGCCATGGATCGTGCGGCACTGACCGTCGGGCTGGCAACGGACATTCCAATAAGAACAGCAGAGAGGATGCGGAAAACCGTCGGTCGCTAGATGACGGCGAATTAATACTCGGGTGGGGCACCGGACTTATCTCTGAGCTAAGATTTCTCGCTTCCGACTGCCAAGCGAAATAGTCGCAGCTGCCGGCCGCGAGCCACCTCAGCGGAGCAGAGTATGCGAAAGCTATCCTATAAATGATGCTCTCTGCTCTACAACCATCAATTCTCAACTACAGTAGCTTCTTTTTCAATTGCTTGAAATGTTTTTTTTTTGTTACTTTCTTCTCAGCACATCAGCACATCAGCACATCCCCCCAAACTCGACCACAAATTGCCAAGTTTTATTGTTCTCTCCTGCACTGTATGCCAAATCTATCCTATAAATGATGCTCTTTTCTCTACAATCATCACCTCCCAACTACTGTAGCTTCTTTTTCAATTGACTGAAAGACAAGCTTAGCAATAATTTATAGATAAATTTAATTTGAAGTTCCCCAAACTAATTAAATTGGGGCGTATTTGGAGATTTCCGAAAAAACCAACTTTCAATTAATGTAAACAAAACAGAGAACTATACTTCTTTAGATGAGGTTAGTAATTCCCGAACGATGGTTTCTGCCCATCACACATGCTCTCAATTGTTCTATGAATTATTGTCACACACATGCTCTTTAACTTTTGCACTACTCCACAGTAAGTTTTATGTCTTCCCATAAAAACTTTCAATACTCAAAATCTTCTCTCCTTTTTGACTTGCGCCTCCAAAATTTTGAACATTTGTGCTCTCACATGTAGAATCCGCACACTCACTGACGAGAGCAACTTCACAAGAGTGATATAGCTTCATTCAGATCCATAAAAGTAATTCATATATAAATTGAACCAAAGTAAACATCGATAGTTCATAAGTACCAACCAGTTGAAATCACCATCAAAATTGAGAACTTCAAATCATAGATCTACAATCGTACATGTGAGCTCATAATTCTGAAATCTCGAAACATTTACGACTTTTACATTGAAAATAATAAGTCTGCAATCATAATGCGAGATGAACACATATTCAGTTTTCATTGAGTCCAAATTTTCCTTTTATTTTTGATATTAGCTCACATTTTCATTTGATTATAAATATTTGTTTGCATTTTCTATTTCACTGCACTTTGATCAGCCCTTACACTTCAATTTCCATTGCATTTAAATCACATTCACACTCATAATGGGTTCTATTTCACAACTCATAAGAGTTAAAAAAAAAACCCATACTCACATGTGCGTAATAGTGTGTTATATATTGCGAATAATTGAACTTTATTATACATTACACGTTCGCATTCTTCGTAGGCAGGTGTTTCGTCGTTCATACGAAATTTGACTTCAAAAGAAAAAATGGAGATGTTTTCCTCAGAATCTTCATCCGCCATGCCTCAGAAGAATAATACTCTGCTCATGACCAATGAACTCGAGTATACTGGCAATGTGCCACCCGAGATGCGCGATTACTACTACTTCTCCCTTCTAATTGGGAACCTTAACCTTTGTACAACTACTGAGATTTTAAAGTCTGCCTTTGAATTGCTCCCTGGATTTCTTCATGCCGCTGTACGGAACTGCAATTTTGATCATGCATTATATACGTACATTTGTTTTTTCATAAATCAATAGTACTATATATTTTTACTGATGAAGGCTGACGTGGACACAAAGGGACATTCAGTTGGCACGGGTGAGATCATTTTTTGCTGATGAAACAACTATGAGCAATGTCGTGATACAGATGTCCAACTACATCATTGACGGCCAGAAGATCTCTGTTCGTGAGCTGGCACTCTTTGATGTTAGACCGGAATTCTTTCACGGGAAGCCTTAAGCAACTGCCTCACCTCTCCTGTCTAGAATCTCCATCAGAGTTGATATTATGTTGTGTTAATCATAGTATATAGGACTTTACAGTTGTAACTATCGAAATATGTTTGCTATTACTCATGTATAATACACACATCTTCGAAAGCTGTATACATCGTGTTTTTTTTGTCATGTTAACATTTGAAACAAAAAACTAATCAATTGTGCCCATGACCCTCACCGTCTATAATAAGTACATGTACCACGATACAAATATTTCAACCTCAGTTGTATGAATGCGAGAAAATGTCTCATTTCTACTCATGCTGTCCTCGAAACAGCCTTCATTTTATGAGTGTCTGCTTTCAATGCTACATGTGGCAAGGCACGTTCAGTGATGTCTCTCTTTGGAAAAATAATTACATCTCTGATTCATAATCATAATAGAATGCATCTATGACACACTTTCATGAGGTTATTAATGCATCCATTCCTAAAATTTGCGTGTATGTATTCACAACTATGGATTGCAACGACAACATATTGGAACAACATACAACTACTGAATCTGATGTTTGTGCTGACGCTCTCGATATGCCCGCTGAACAACTTCAACGTCATGTTCAAGCTCATTGTCCCTCTATTCGCAATGAACAAGCTGCTTTACATGAACTGTATACCTACTCAAACACCTCATTACGAAATGCACATATAACAGACTCTGAACGTGATCTTGAACGAGCGTCCAACCGAGAACGTTCACAGAGAAGAAGATCTCTGATGTCTACCGAACAACGTGAGGCTGAACGAGCACCCAACCATTCGTACCAAAGGGCAAGACGTTCATATATGACAGAAACACAACAAGCACATGAACGAGATGTGAGGCGTGCTGCTGCTCAAAGACGGCGCCGTGAATTACCCCGTCAATGTGCCAGATTGCCACAGCAGGACTCCACGGTCCACTGCACTTCTGCATTGCTAACTGAAATAAGTACACATTGCCCGTCTTCGCACAGCAATGCTGCACATGCAAACACGACCTGGGGTAACAATTATCGTATATATATCGTCATTATGATATATTTATAAATACATTTACATGTTGTAACATCGATATGTTTCTTTATTTCAAAGTTATAAATACAGATAATGGTGTTGTCCATAGATATTCATTGACATCAACACCATGTTACTCATCGCTCCATGCTTACCGACGCCCTGAGATTGGAGAATCATAGAGAACGCAATCATACACTGCACCCCTGTCTGCATACAACCTCTCAATCGTGCCCTCCCACTCAGTTGACCATATTAATGCACCTATAACTGCTCCACCATTGTCACATGTTGGAACACCCTATTACTAATTTGGGTCAGGATCACTATGTCTCTAGGAATTTATGCTTTGACCTTCTGTATAGATAATAGGTCAATTAGAATTGAGTCTAAGGGATCAGGAGTCTAGGTTTGGAAGCTGCCCTGAAGACCCAAGTTTTTCTGGAGACTAAGTCCAAATCGTCGAGCTCAGCACGACGTTTCGTCGAACTCCGGTCGACGATCATCTAGCTCAACTATTGACAGATCGTCGAGCTCCATTCGACGATCGCTGAGCTCAACCTCATAATATCGTCGAGCTCTGGTCGACGATCGCTGAGCTCAACGTCTCAATATCGTCGAACTCCATTCGACGATCGCTGAGCTCAGGTCGACGATTTTGACTCTGCACTGGATCCTTATCTTTGAGCTCAGATCGACGACTTCTTTGCTGCTTGCATCTTTCAAATTCGCTGAGCTCAGCTCGACGATAGCAGAGCTCAGTTCGATGATTTTAGTTATCTTTCAGAATTCAAATTCAAATCAGATAGAAGTTATTCTGCATTTAATTCAGAAGATCTGCCAGCCGTTTTCATTTACTTCTGGAGCAAGTTTCAAGGGATTTTTCAAGGAATAATTCAGTGGACTTTCCCTCAGAACATTTTGTGCAATTAAGGCTGTAATTAATTCAGACCAACGGCTATCTTTGACGGAGCATTTTCTATTCAGACTCAGAGAATAAAAGAGAGAATGTTTTTGAATCAGACAAGAAGATAGACAAGAACAAGAGAATAGAGATTGACAAGTAGAGGACACAACTCAATACACAGAGACTCTCTCAATCTTCTGTCAACAAGAATTCTGAAGAACACTCATCAAGAAGAGATCAAGCTTTCAAACATTCCTCAGATCTCTTCAGCTCTCAAGTGTTCAAGGCCAACATCATCTCAAGACTCCAGACACTCAACATTTCAGCTTGCTGAAATCATCTTCTGCTGGAGATCTATCTTTGAAGGCCTATCACCCTCAGCAAAGCTCACCTTCCTGAAGATTTCAAGGACTCAGGGGGAGCTTTGACAAACATCACTGAATCCACATAGTCTTCTCAGTTGCTTGAGAAAGAGAAGACTGTCATCACTCTCTCACCCCCACTCTGTAAAGGGTTTTTCAAACTCCCTTCAAAAGTTTGAATCTGGTTTTTGAGCACCTTGTCAAAAGCTCATTGGTGGCAAGACACCTGATCAAAAAATCTGACTTGGTTTTTGAGCACCTTATCAAAAGCTCATTGGTGCCCAGGACACCTGATCAACTCATCCTGCAGTGGATTCCTACCTAGGGTGGTAGAAGAGTGGATGTACCCAAGTTGGGGAACCACTATATTTCCTTGTGTCATCTGGTTCTGCATGTTTTCTTTTTGTTTCTGGCCTAGATTTTCTTGTGCTTAGTTTCTGCATAGCTTAGTATTATTTCTGCTTCCATGCTTACACTCATTACAACAATTGTTGTAAAGCTTTGCAAAAAGTTTTCTTTGTGTTTTTAAAAAGCACCATATACTCTATTCACCCCCCCTCTAGAGTATATCAGATCTAGTTTCCCCTTTCAATTGGTATCAGAGCCAGGTTGGTTAAACATACCATATCTGTTTGGTTGTACAGGCTAACACCTGAACCCCAAAGATCCCAAACTAGATCCTTCTTTTATATTTCTTTATTAGATTTAGCTTGCACAAATCATGGCCCAGAACAAAGATTATGCTAGCACCAGACCTCCAGTGTGCAATCTATCAAAGTTTGCACTTTGGAAAGCAATGATTAAACTCTACATGAATTCTATTGACGAGGACATTTTTAACTCTGTTTTGACAGTGTGTCCAAGACCTCCAGAAAGTACAAGCACAAATGCTGTTCCACCTCCATCAGGAACAGATGCTGACATCAAAAGGTGGAAGGTAGCTGATGCCAAGGCAATGAACATTCTAGCTCAGACAATGTCAGATGACATTTTTCAAAAAGTAGCTGAATGCAACTCAGCCAAGGAGATCTGGGACAAGCTCTCAGAAATAGTTTCAGGATCAGCTGATGAGAGAAAGGACAGAAGATCTCATCTCATCTCCCAATATAAGAACTTCAAGAAGGGAGAAACAGAGTCAGTGGGAGAAATGTACAACAGATTGAGTCTAATTGTCAGTGAACTGAGGACATTAGACAAAGAGATCTCACTGACAGAACTCAATGACAAGATCCTAATGTGCTTCCCCAGCACTTGGGATTCAAGAATCTGGCCAATTAAAGATGCCAGAAGCCTAAATGAGATTACCACTGAAGCCTTGTTGGGTAAGCTCAAATCTTATGAGCTACTCATCAAGAACAGAGAAGAAGAACAAAAGGCTGCTTCTCCAGCCACAAGAAAGGAGAAGACTATTGCATTCAAGGCAGCTGAGGATCTGCCTGAAGAAAAGGCCACAAGCAATGATGAACTTCTCAGCCTGTTGGCCAAAAGATTCTATAAGATGGCCAGGAAGGACTTCAGAAGAAGATCATACAAGGAGCAGGACAAGCCAAGGTATGACAAGTCCATTGGCAATAGCAAAGACATTATTTGCTTTGGTTGCAGGAAACCAGGGCATATGGTTCCTGACTGTCCAGAAAACAAGAACAAGGACAGAAGGGACAAAAAAGAAAGAAGAAAGGAGAAGGACTCCAAAAGGAATGGAAATAGCAAACCTTCCTCCAGCAGAAATAAGCACACAAGGAAAGGATTTGTTGCTGAATCCTGGAGTGAGACTGAAGAGGAGTCAGAGGCCTCTTCCAGCTCAAGTGATGATGAGGATGATGCAGAAGAAAAGGAATTCTGCATGATGGCAATTAATGCCTCACAGCACAACTCAGAGGAAGAAGAGTCAGATTCAGACTCAGAGATTCAACCTGAAGAAGATCAGGTAATCAGCTCTTTTGATTTCACTTCAGAAGATTTTAAACTTGAATTTAAAGCACTATGTTTAGACCTGCTAAAGTCTGAGAAAGAGATCATCTCTCTCAGAAATCAATTGTCTGAACACAATGCTTTAAAATCAGAAAACCTCAAGCTCTCTCAGGAGTTGGAGAACCATAGGGAACAGATAGCTTCACTGAAGAGTGAACTCTCTGAGGCCAAGAAGCTTGAAGAATCTCTCAATGGGAGAAGCATCAAGCTGATGGACATCACAAGCACAGTGAACTCAAGATTCAACAGTACACTGGGCTTGGGTGCCTCATCCAGCCAACCTATTGTTCTAACAACCCCTATCAAGTTCATTTCTGACAAGGGAAAGGGAGTTGTAGAGGTTGCCAGGAAAAATTCTGATCTGCCTCAGAAAACTAAAGTCCAGTACAAATCGTCGAACGGAGATCGACGATCGCCGAATGAAGATCGACGATCGCCGAACGCAGCTCGACGATCTCAGGACAAATCGTCGAACGCTGATCGACGATCTAAGCCAAGATCGTCGAACGCTGGTCGACGATCCCATATACCTGACCTCAGCCATAGTCGACCGTCGAACGGAGCTCGACGATCTGACCCAAGATCGTCGAACTCAGCTCCACGATCGTCGAACAGAGGTCAGAGCTCTGGAAATTTTTTCAATGGCAAGTCAAAATTGAATCTTAAGGGTTCTTCATCCCAAACATTTAACCCTTATACTGAATGGATTTTACCTCCAAGGAGATATCATCCAAAGGATATAAGAGTCAGCCAGGGATGTCTTTCATTTCTGAATTTAAAGGTTATCAACCTAGGCCCAAGGTAAACTGGGTCAAAAACAAGTGAATTGCTTTATGTGCAGGTGAAGACCTATCCAACATCTAACCAGCAATGGTATTTGGATAGTGGGTGCTCTAAGCACATGACAGGGAACAAGGACAACCTCAGTTCCTTTAGAGCCAAGCTTGGACCCAAAGTTATCTTTGGTGACTCCAACTTTGGACAGACTAAAGGATATGGAGAAGTCCAGATTGGTTCTGTAACCTTCAAGAAGGTAGCATATGTGGAAGGACTGAAGCACAATCTAATCAGCATCAGTCAGCTATGTGATGAAGGCTACCAGGTGACCTTCAGCAAGACCTTATGCAAAATCAAGTCAGAGGACAACACCACTGTGTTGACAGGTAAAAGGAAAGGTAACATCTACCTTGTAGATTTTCTTTCAACTTCTATAGATATCTGTTTATTCAATTCAGTTTTTAGACCAAATGTTTTATGGCATAAGAGATTAGGACACCTAAACCTTAGAACCATTGCTAGGCTCTCCAAGGACAATCTTGTTAGAGGACTACCTTCTGGCCCCTACAAGAAGGAAGGACTCTGCAAGGCTTGTCAATTAGGCAAGCAAACTAAAAACAGTTTTAAGTCACTTAATAAGAGTGATTCACCTAGGATACTGTATCTGTTGCACATGGATCTATTTGGACCCATCACAGTACAAAGCCTAGGAGGGAAATCCTACACTTTAGTGATTGTAGATGACTTCTCTAGATTCACTTGGGTGTTCTTTCTAAGGAAGAAGTCTGATAACTTTAAGTGTCTGACAGAGTTTCTCAAATGTATAAAGATTGAGTTCAATACTCACATTGCCCTGATCAGAAGTGATCATGGGACAGAGTTTGATTCTCTTCTTATGCAAGAGTTCTGCCAGAGTGAAGGGATCAGGCATACTTTCTCAGCTCCTAGAACTCCTCAACAAAATGGGGTAGCAGAAAGGAAAAATAGAACCCTTATTGAATCTGTCACTATATTGTTGTCAGATGCTCATTTACCTCTATCCTTTTGGGCAGAGGCAGTGAACACCTCCAACTATGTGTTGAACAGAAGCCTGATACATAAACTGAAGGGAAAGACTCCCTATGAATTACTCAAAGGGAAGAAACCTAAAGTTGACTATTTCAAAATTTTTGGTTGCACTTGCTATATTCACAATAATGATAAGAAACATCTAGCAAAATTTCAAGCCAAAGCTGATGAAGGAGTGTTTCTGGGATACTCCATGATCAGCAAGGCCTATAGGGTATATAATAAATCATCATTAAAAATTGAGGAATCTGTTCATGTTTCTTTTGATGAAACTAACATGTCTTTCAAGGAGAAGATTTCTTCTACCATAGAACCTTTGCAGGAACACTCTCTAGTTGAAGATATGAACAAGCTACAGGTTGCTCAAGAGGATGAAAGTAGTGAAGATGAAAGCAATGCTCAACATATTGAAGCACAACCTGAAGAGCCAGTTGTTGTACCACAAGAGGAAACAACAACACAGGTTGGTGAACAATCAACACCCCCTGTTGATTTAGTAACATCAAGAGACCATCCAATTTCCCAGATAATTGGAGAAATCTCAGCTGGTGTGCAAACCAGAAATCAGGTCAATCAAAACCTGTTGCACACCTGCTTTCTTTCTCAAATTGAACCTCAGTCCATTCAAGATGCAGAGCAAGATCCACACTGGATCATTGTCATGCAAGAGGAGTTACATCAATTTGAGAGGAACAAAGTATGGGAACTAGTGCCCAAGCCTAAGGATCATTCCATTGTTGGAACAAAATGGGTATTCAGAAACAAACTGGATGATCAAGGAGTAATAATAAGGAACAAGGCAAGGCTAGTTGCCCAAGGATATTCTCAAGAAGAAGGAATTGACTACGATCCAGACCTTTGCACCTATTGCAAGATTGGAAGCCATCAGCATTTTTCTAGCTTATGCAGCTCACAAAGGCTTCAAGGTTTATCAGATGGATGTCAAGAGTGCCTTCTTAAATGGAGACATCAAAGAGGAAGTCTATGTCAGACAACCTCCAGGTTTTATCTCTCCAACTCATCCTGATTTTGTTTTTAGATTAAATAAAGCATTATATGGTCTCAAGCAAGCTCCTAGAGCATGGTATGAGACCCTAGCATGCTTTCTTTTGGAAAATGGTTTTATAAGGGGTAGAGTAGACCAAACTCTTTTTATTAGAACTCCATAAGTCCCATACCCTACTAGTACAAATTTATGTAGACGATATCATCTTTGGGTCTACTGACTCAAAATTGTGCAGAAGGTTTTCTAACCTAATGCATTCTAAATTTGAGATGAGTAGCATGGGTGAGCTATCCTTCTTCCTAGGATTGCAAGTCAAACAACATGCTGAAGGCATCTTTATTTCTCAAACCAAATATGCTCATGAGCTGGTTAAGAAATTTGGCATGTCTGAGGCATCTTGTATGAAAACACCCATGCCTACCAATGCTGTACTGGATGCTGATGAACATGGGAAACCTGTTGATCAGACAACATATAGAGCAATGATTGGCTCTTTACTGTATCTTACAGCTAGTAGACCAGATATAATGTTTGCTACATGTATATGTGCTAGATTCCAAGTTAGCCCTAGAGAGTTGTTAGAAAGTAGAGAACAAGAAGCGAAAAGTAGAGAGCAAGAGAACAAACTTTTGAATAATTGAAATTTTATTATCCAAAAAAGATATCATTTACAAAGGTATGGCCTCCCTTATATAGAATGGAGGAGATAAGAAAGAGAGTATACAAATAATGTGGGACTAAACATTTACAGTACTGGGCGGCTAGAATAATGGATACCGCATAGGCCGCGCGGTTAGACAGGTGGGCTAACCGCTCGGCAACTCCAGCAGGGTAGAACAAACCGCAGAGGTAGACCGACAGACCGCCCGGTCTACAAACCGCGGGATCAGACCGCTAAGCCGCTCGGTCAACAAACCGCTGGATCAGACCGCCAAGCCGCCCGGTCTAATACTTCAACACTCCCCCTCAAGCTGGAGCATAGATATCAATCATGCCCAGCTTGTCACAAATGCAGGAAGAAGGAAGTAGAAACCGGCTTGGTGAAGATATCTGCCAACTCCTTGTCAGAGGTGACAAAAGGAGTACAAATCTGATTCTTCAAAATCTCCTCCCGAATGAAGTGACAGTCAACCTCTATATGCTTCGTTCTCTCATGGAAGACCGGATTTCTGGATATGTGTATAGCGGCCTTGTTGTCACAGAACATAGGGAGAGGACAATCATATACCTCGCCCAGGTCAAGCATGAGAGCCCGCAACCACTTTAACTCACACGTAGTTGACGTCATACTCCGGTATTCTGCTTCGGCACTGGATCTGGAAACAACAGACTGTTTCTTGCTCTTCCAACTCACGAGATTACCTCCAACAAAGGTACAAAAACCTAACGTGGATTTACGATCGCCTTTGTCATCCGCGTAACTTGAGTCTGAGTAGGCCTCAACCCGCAGATGGCCATTTTTCTGGAAGAGTAACCCTCTGCCCGGTGCTGCTTTGATATACTCTAAAATCTTCAGGGCGGACTGAAGATGACACTCCCTGGGAGCTTGCATAAACTGACTGACCTTTCCTACAGCATAGGCGATGTCGGGTCTAGTCACCGTGAGATAGATGAGTTTCCCTACCAAACGTCTGTACCGTGTGACATCAGATAGAGGAGGCGATTCATCCGTCCACGTTTTGTCTTCTCCAACAGCCATGGGAAGATGAGCTGGTTTGGCACCTGTCAAGCCTGCTTCTTGAAGAAGATCAAGGGCATACTTCCGTTGAGAGAGAACCAAGGAGTCAGGTTTCCGAGAGATTTCTATCCCCAAAAAGTATTTTGGGGAGCCCATATCCTTCGTGACCAAGTGCTGACGGAGGTGCTTCTTCGTCAAGTCCACCCCATCTCGGTCATCACCAGTAAGGAGAATATCATCCACATATACGGCCAAAACCACCAGTCCCGAGGCCGTTTTGCGAATGAACAAGGAGTGATCGGCCGAACTCCGTTGAAAGCCGATGGTTGACACAATACCACTGAATTTTTCGAACCATGCCCGAGGGCTCTGCTTTAGGCCATAAATGGCCTTCTTCAAATGACAGACACGTGTCTCCCCCTGAGCAACATACCCAGGAGGTTGCTCCATATAGACGTCCTCCTGAAGATCGCCATAGAGAAAGGCATTCTTCACATCAAGCTGGGAAATATCCCAAGCCCGGTTAACAGCCACAGAAAAGAGAACCCGGATGGTGCTGAGGCGAGCAACCGGAGAGAAGGTATCAAAGTAATCAACGCCATAAGTCTGAGTAAAGCCCTTGGCCACCAGCCGGGCTTTGTAGCGATCCACAGTGCCGTCGGGGCGAAACTTCACAACAAAGACCCAGCGACAGCCAACCACATCAGTGCCCACGGGAGGAGGAACCAGGGTCCAGGTACCCCGTTCAGTAAGAGTAGCCATCTCCTCATCCATGGCAGACTTCCAATGAGGGAGAGCGAGAGCCTCTTGGTAGGTACGAGGAGTAGAAGTAGCAGAGATAGCCAAGGCAAAACACCTGCGAGAAGGAGAAAGCTGATCATAAGAAACAACAGCCGTGAGCGGGTGTTGAGTACACGCCCGCACCCCTTTGCGAAGGGCAATGGGAACATCCAGATCATCGAGAGCGTCGGCGACGGGAGCGTCAGCGACCGGAGCGTCCGTGGCGGAGAAGGCTGGCCCGGGACTAGAGAGAGACGGCAGCGGAGAGGAGGGTGGAGGGGTGGGTGGAGGAGGAGACGAAGGTGGGAAAACGTCGAGAGGTGTGGAAGGAATGGAGATATCAGAAGGAAGAGAAGGAAGAGAAGAGGAAGGAGAGAAATAGGAAGCATTTTCGAAAAAAGTCACATCTGCGGAGACAAACTGCTTGCGGAGAATGGGGTCAAAGCAGCAATAGCCTTTTTGAGCGGTAGAGTACCCCAAAAAGACACATTTGGTGGAACGGGGGGAAAGATTGTCGCGGGTAGCGGAGGGAGCGTGAACAAAGGCCGTACAGCCAAAGACACGGAGAGGAAGAGGAAAAGGTTCCTGGTGGGGGTAGAGAAGAGAGAAGGGAGTCCGGCCGTGGAGGACCGTGGAGGGAATGCGATTGATAAGATAGCAAGCGAGGAGCACAGCGTAGCCCCAGTAGGAGCGAGGGACGTGCATCTGCGCCATGAGAGTACGCGCAACATCAAGCAGGTGACGGTTTTTACGCTCCGCCACCCCATTCTGTTGGGAGGTGTAAACACAAGTCGTTTGATGAATGAGACCGTGTTGGTGAAAGAACGCGGAGAACTCATGAGACAGATATTCCTTGGCATTATCAGAACGTAAGACTTTAATAGAGATAGCAAATTGAGTCTTAATCATAAAGTAAAAAGATTGCCAAACAGAAAACAGTTCAGAGCGATCCTTTAAGAGATACACCCAGGTACATCGAGTAAAATCATCGATAAAAGTGACAAAATAGGAACTGCCCCGACCAACTGTGAGGGTAGGAGCAGGACCCCATACATCAGAATGAATAAGATCAAAAATGCGAGAGGAGCCACGGCCTTGCTTCGGCGGGAAGGAGGAGCGATGATGTTTGCCAAGCTGACACGCATCACAGTTGAGCGGAGAACTGGTGGGAGGTAAGTGGGGCAGAAGCTGACGAATAAGCCGAGGAGGAGGATGTCCAAGACGAAGATGCCACTGAAGGAGATCGGTGGAGGAGGAGTAGGCAGAAAGAGCGGAAACATCGTCGAGGAAGTAGAGGCCGCCGCTCTCAGTCCCAGTAGCAATCGTCCGCTGGGTCCTCGGGTCCTGAAAAGAACAAGTAGTGGGAGTGAATAAAACGGAGCACTGAAGTTGCCGGCATAAAGTAGTAACAGATAACAAGTTGCACGGGAACTTCGGGACATAGAGGGTATCCTCCAAGCAAAGCGATGGAGTGAGTTGAACCATGCCCGTCCCATGAACCGGAGACGGGGAACCATCCGCCACACGAACTGGTGGTAAGCGGTCATGGGTCTCAAGACGGGAGAAGCAATGAGGGTTTCCCGTCATATGATTGGTGGCACCGGAGTCAATCAGCCATTTACCTTGGGTAACGACGTGGGCACTACCTGACGTCGTGGACACCGAGGCAGACGGCCTAGAAGAGGCGGAGGCCGAAGGAGCATCACCGGAAGGGCGAAGATGAGGATGTTTCTGCCAGCAGCGGTCAACAGTATGACCAGTACGATTACAGTGAGAGCAGAAGAACCGGGAGGAACCCCGTCCGCCAGAGGAGCTTCGGCCACTCGGGCCCCCCGCTGAGCTTGGTGAGCAGAGGAGTCCTGGGAAGGGGGGAGGCCAACAGAGGCCGCTGGAGGAGCGAAGTAACGGCGGCAATGCGAGCCGCAGTGGCATCCAAAGTAGGAGATTCCGCCTCACCCAAGATCTGCTGGCGGATCATATCATAAGAGTCGGGAAGACGAAGAAGATAACAAACAACCAGGAGTTCCTGGAAGTGTTTGTGCTGGTCGGCCAAGTCCGCGGAGAAGGGGCGATTCTGGAGGATTTCAGCCCCAAGGGCCTGAACCTGCTGATAAGCCGCAGCTGGGGACATGGAAGGGCGGGCGAAGAGGTCCGCATAGAGAGTATAAATGCGGGACATCTGGCCCCCCTTAGAATAGAGAGCAGCGAGGTGAAGCCATGCGGCCTTGACCGTCTCATCATGGCGAATGACGGGAAGGCACTCATCAGAAAGGCTGTTGGCCAGCCAGGTGCGAACAAGAGCATCACTCGCATCCCAGTCATCAAACTCAGGAGAGGTGCGAGGAGGAGGGTCATCGGTGAGGTGATGACGCTTGCGTTGAGAACGAAGGAGAAAGGTGAAAGAGACGCTCCAATCGGGATAGTTGGAGCCCACAAGCTTGGAAAGGGTGCCAAGATTGCCCGAAGGAGGAGGAGGAGAAGGAGCAGCAGGAGTAGTGGTGAGACCGGAGGTAGTCATAGAACCCGGAAGCAGAAGAAGCCGCACGAACAGGAGCGGTTAGAAAAACAGAGGAAGCCGCGCGAACAGTAGCGGCTAGAAAGAGACACTGCGGGGAAGAGGTCGCGCGGACTGAAAAGGCCGAGCGAACAGAAGAGAGGAGAAGAGCAGGTGACCGCGACCAAGATGCGGGTAAGAAAGAGACAACCCGCATGGTCAGGCAGATCACAGCAGCGGCTAGAAGGTGGTCAAAGGCTCGGCGGGGAAGAAGTCGCACGAACTGAGAAGCCCGAGCGAACAGAAAAGAGGAGAAAAGCTGGCGACCGCGACCAAGATGCGGGTGAGAAAGGAACAACCCGCACGGTCAGGCAGATCACAGCAGCAATCCGCGAGTAGAGACACAATACACACGCGGACAGGGACAGGGACAGGCCACAACGACTAGGAAGTCGGAGAGGCAAGAAAGAACAAGGAGCGCGGCGACAACGAAACAGGTCGCTGCGACAACAAGGAGAAGGAGAAAGCCGCGCGAACAGATTGGCGGACAGAACCAAGCCGCGCGGATAGAAACAGGCCGCGCGGATAGAAGAGAGGGCAAGCCGCGAATCAAGTCGCAGAGCGCGGAAAAGAAGCCGCGAACAACAGAGGGCGCACAGAATCAAGAGGAAATGACCGTGTGCTTTGATACCATGTTAGAAAGTAGAGAACAAGAAGCGAAAAGTAGAGAGCAAGAGAACAAACTTTTGAATAATTGAAATTTTATTATCCAAAAAAGATATCATTTACAAAGGTATGGCCTCCCTTATATAGAATGGAGGAGATAAGAAAGAGAGTATACAAACAATGTGGGACTAAACATTTACAGTACTGGGCGGCTAGAATAATGGAGACCGCATAGGCCGCGCGGTTAGACAGGTGGGCTAACCGCTCGGCAACTCCAGCAGGGTAGAACAAACCGCAGAGGTAGACCGACAGACCGCCCGGTCTACAAACCGCGGGATCAGACCGCTAAGCCGCTCGGTCAACAAACCGCTGGATCAGACCGCCAAGCCGCCCGGTCTAATACTTCAACAAGAGTCACATCTCACATTAGTAAAAAGGATTCTTAGGTATGTTAAAAGTTGTCCAAATCTAGGTCTCTGGTATCCAAAAGATTCAGCATTTGAGTTAACTGGATTCTCTGATGCTGATTATGCTGGATGCAGAATTGACAGGAAAAGCACCAGTGGAACTTGTCAGTTCCTTGGTGATAGACTTGTCTCTTGGTTTTGCAAGAAACAAACATCTGTGTCAACTTCAACTGCTGAAGCTGAATATATGGCTGCAGGCAGTTGTTGTTCACAAATACTGTGGATTCAAAATCAACTCCTAGACTATGGTTACAACTTAGAGAAGTCAAAAATCTTTTGTGACAATACTAGTGCTATCTCCATAGCTCAAAATCCAGTCCTCCATAGTAGGACAAAACATATAGAGATTAGGCATCATTTCTTAAGGGATAATGTTGAAAAGAATAAAATTGAATTGCAGTATATCCCAACTGATTTACAAAGGGGAGATATTTTCACCAAGCCCTTGGATGAAAAGAAACACACCTTCTTCCTAAATCAGTTAGGAATGTTAGATGGAGGAAGTCTCAAATAATACTCAAGATTTTGAAAGCTAAAAATGGACCAAGACTAGGCAAAATTCTGATTTTCCTTAGTGTCTAGGATTTCTCTGATCTCTGAACTGCGCTCGACGATTTCCCCACAGATCGTTGAACGGAGTTCGACGATTTCCAGAATCGTCGAACTGAGTTCAGCGCCCCTCAGACAGCATGAACTGTCTCCTTCGGTCAACGATCGTCGAACGGCGCTCGACGATTTTGTTCACTGAACGATCGTCGAACGGAGCTCGACGCCTTTCCAGATCGTCGAACGGAGATCGACGATTTTGGAGTCTCTTCAGATTCCTTTAGGAGCCTCGGTCGTCAAACTGAGTTCAACGATCTTTCCTTTTCTGCGTCGAACCCTAATATAAAACTCTTTTTTCGTCGTCGTTCTCTCTTGCGCTTTCAATTTCTCTGCAAACTTTGCTTCCCTCCAAGCAGTTCTACACTTGGTCGTTTTGTCTGTTGATTTTTTGCAGGTACCATGGCCGTTTCTGTTGCTATGCTCACCGTCATGAAATTTGATGCCGGCTTTGACATCGATTTCGATTCCTTCAACACAACCGAACAAATCTTCCAAGACATTCTCAGCTTATTCAAAGAACAGCATCTATCTGCCCTTATGACAACAAGAATCAAATTGGCCTCAGATGAAATTAAAGAATGGGTTTATACTGCCCACAACCTTGACACAAATACCATAGTTGGTTCCATTGGTGGCACCCAGGTACCTCTGACCCCAACAGTACTCACAGAGGTTTTTGGTTTACGAAATGGTGAAGATTCTGCTGAACTCTCTGGAGATGAGTTCTCTGATATTCTTGCCAGGATGGGTCATCCTGAGGGGAACCCTAGCAAGCTGTTTAAGAGGAACCTGTCTGTGGAATACAGGTTTATGGCTGATGTAGTAGGCAAGGTTCTCTTGGCCAAGCATTCTGCTCATGACACAATCTCCAGATATCAGCTCTGCCTTATGGGAGCTCTGGTAGATAGAAAAAGCTTGAACTGGGGAGAAGTATTCTTTGATTTGTTGAAGAAAAAGATAAACAAGACATTTGTGAACTTTGGAAGAATACTGGGAATCTACCTCCAGGCTAAGTGCCCTGCACTGCTAGTCTCCTCTGGAGTGCACATCAATGCCTCCAAGAGACTCACCTGTGCCCTTTTTGGGAAATGGGACAGGCAAATCTCCAAGCCCAGCAGGCCCTCTTCTTCTGGCCCTTCAGGCACTAGGACTCTAAGAGTCACTCCACCCCAGGTCTCTGCCCCTGCAAAAGACCTGCCTGCTGCCAGTGCTGCTGCTTCTCCTCCTCCAAGCTCAACCCTACCTCCAGCTCCATCCACCACTCCAGCCTCATCCACCATTACAATCTCCAGCCCTTCTCCAACCTCAATTCCATCCCCAGCAACTCTTTCCTCTCCACCAGCAGACCACTTCCACCCCTTTTCTCCTATCCCCCACCAGATGTCACCTCATCCCCATCCATACCATCCTTCACACTTTTGGATGAATCCTACATGGATAATTCCCCCTCCTCTCCTCCAGATTTGCCATCCTCCTCCACATCTTTCCAAGACCTTCTCCACCAAATTATTGATCAACCCACCCTCACTCCCTCCATCTCCATCCCTCTATCCTCCATCTCTACCATCCCCTCTCCTGAACCATTCATTCCACCCCTCATCCCTCCTCCTCCAGCATCCTCAGCCATCCCTCAACCCTCTACCTCTGCTCCTCTCATTGAGCATGTAGATCTCCCAGCCCTTACTGATCAGTTGTATGAGCTCCTTGCACCTAGGCTCTCTCTTCTCATGGAGGCCTCTTTAGCTCCTCTGCAACAATCAGTGGCAGCTCTCTCTGCCAGGCTTTCCTCTTTCCTTACTCCTTTAGCAGCACCCCCAGCAGTGTGTCTTGATGCACAGGTATCTGCATCCAGGCAGGGGGAGATGCCCTATGAAGCCAGCTTCCATGCTACTGTTGCTGCTGCTGCTCCTCCTGCTGTTGTCTCTCATGCTACTACTATTACTGCTGCTTCTGCTTCTGCTACTGCTGCTATTCCAGTCATAGCAATAGACCTAAGGTCTCTGCTATCTACTTTTGATAATGCTTACTTCTGCTGCCTCCCAGAGCCATATCCTGTCCAGCCTCCAGAGGTTCTTGCTGCCCAGTCAGAAGATTTGTCCAAGGATCTAGTGCCCTTCTCTTGCTGTGACCCCAGAATCATCTCTGATTTTCTTCTGTCAGTGACTGTTGCTTCTGATGTTGCTGCTGCTGCTGCTGAAGACAATGCTGTGTCTACCTCTGAAGTTATATCTGCTGCTGTTGAGCCCATTTCACAGGATGTTTTGATGACAGAGGCTGGTGATTTTGAGCCTGCTGTAGAAGTTGTTGTCTCTGAAGCTGCTGCTGCTGCCCTCATTCCTGAAGCAATATCTGTTGTAACTTCTGCTGCTCCAGTACCTATAGTTTCATCTGCTGCTGCTTCTGTTGCTCCTCCTGCTTCTGTATCTGTTGCTCCATCAGCTGCTGTTAAACTGAAAGAAAATTTGATGAAGAAGATTGATGCTTTGTATGATGAACAAAGTTCTGAATCTGAGGATTATGCTACTGCTTCTGATGACTCATCTGCCACAATTGCTAAGAAAAGGAAAGCAAGAAGTAAGGCCTTGAAGAGAGTTCCTCCTGCCAAAGTTAGAGATGACAATGATGTTCCATACTATATTCTGCATAATTGCCCAATCACTGAGCATTGGATGCAATTCTCTAAGAACCAGTTGAAAGCTATGAAAAAGAAGAGGAAGTATGAAAAAGATTCCACTCAGTTCAAGCACCCTCATCCTCCTCCACCACCTCCACCTGATGCAGGTGCAGGTGGCAGCTCTGCAAGATCAGGCCCTGCTAGAAGCCAGGCTCCCTACCAACCTCATGCAAGAACATATCAAAGGGAAAGCCAGTCTAGGGGGTCTTACTCTAGAAGGGGAGGATATAGGGGAAACCAAAGAGAAACTCAGGTTTACTCTAAAGGACACTCCAGGCAGCACCCTTACTCTAGGGGAGGACATGTTCCATCTGACACAACTTCTGGTCCTTTTTCCTACAAGCTCAAAGATACAGTGACTGCCAGGACTCCTCAAGAAACTACTTCCAACAGGTATGAGCCACCTGTTCCATTTGAGGATCCTGAGAAAAATCCTATGGCTTGGACTGCAAGAATGAAAGAACTGGCTGCTTTGGATCAGATAAAGAAAGCAAAAGAACAAGGGCTAGACACTTCCAACATATCTACAATGTCAGAACAAAGGCAAAAAGAATTAGAGAGATATGCCTCCAGCAAATTTTTTGATGCAGACAGGTACATGGAGTTGCATCCAGCTGCAGTGGTTCCCAGGGCTTCAAAGCAAATTTATTTGGGTGCAGCTGATGATACCAGATCAAAACAACAAGCTTTAGATCCCAACAGAGAAATCAAGATGGTAAAAGGCAAAGAAAAGGAGTAACTCTGTAAGGTGACAACTTTTGGTTCTTCTAACTGCTATCTGGATAACACATATATATATATCTCTGTGATGGTTCTGCTCTGTGTCTTGTTATTGTTGTTTTTATGTTTTTCTGACTGTATGATGTTGTTTGTTTTTCAAAGTCTGTAAATAGTTTTCCTAACTCAAATAGGGGGAGATTGTTGGAACACCCTATTACTAATTTGGGTCAGGATCACTATGTCTCTAGGAATTTATGCTTTGACTTTCTGTATAGATAATAGGTCAATTAGAATTGAGTCTAAGGGATCAGGAGTCTAGGTTTGGAAGCTGCCCTGAAGACCCAAGTTTTTCTGGAGACTAAGTCCAAATCGTCGAGCTCAGCACGACGTTTCGTCGAACTCCGGTCGACGATCGTCTAGCTCAACTATTGACAGATCGTCGAGCTCCATTCGACGATCGCTGAGCTCAACCCTCATAATATCGTCGAGCTCTGGTCGACGATCGCTGAGCTCAACGTCTCAATATCGTCGAACTCCATTCGACGATCGCTGAGCTCAGGTCGACGATTTTGACTCTGCACTGGATCCTTATCTTTGAGCTCAGATCGACGACTTCTTTGCTGCTTGCATCTTTCAAATTCGCTGAGCTCAGCTCGACGATAGCAGAGCTCAGTTCGACGATTTTAGTTATCTTTCAGAATTCAAATTCAAATCAGATAGAAGTTATTCTGCATTTAATTCAGAAGATCTGCCAGCCGTTTTCATTTACTTCTGGAGCAAGTTTCAAGGGATTTTTCAAGGAATAATTCAGTGGACTTTCCCTCAGAACATTTTGTGCAATTAAGGCTGTAATTAATTCAGACCAACGGCTATCTTTGACAGAGCATTTTCTATTCAGACTCAGAGAATAAAAGAGAGAATGTTTTTGAATCAGACAAGAAGATAGACAAGAACAAGAGAATAGAGATTGACAAGTAGAGGACACAACTCAATACACAGAGACTCTCTCAATCTTCTGTCAACAAGAATTCTGAAGAACACTCATCAAGAAGAGATCAAGCTTTCAAACATTCTTCAGATCTCTTCAGCTCTCAAGTGTTCAAGGCCAACATCATCTCAAGACTCCAGACACTCAACATTTCAGCTTGCTGAAATCATCTTCTGCTGGAGATCTATCTTTGAAGGCCTATCACCCTCAGCAAAGCTCACCTTCCTGAAGATTTCAAGGACTCAGGGGGAGCTTTGACAAACATCACTGAATCCACATAGTCTTCTCAGTTGCTTGAGAAAGAGAAGACTGCCATCACTCTCTCACCCCCACTCTGTAAAGGGTTTTTCAAACTCCCTTCAAAAGTTTGAATCTGGTTTTTGAGCACCTTGTCAAAAGCTCATTGGTGGCAAGACACCTGATCAAAAAATCTGATTTGGTTTTTGAGCACCTTATCAAAAGCTCATTGGTGCCCAGGACACCTGATCAACTCATCCTGCAGTGGATTCCTACCTAGTGTGGTAGAAGAGTGGATGTACCCAAGTTGGGGAACCACTATATTTCCTTGTGTCATCTGGTTCTGCATGTTTTCTTTTTGTTTCTGGCCTAGATTTTCTTGTGCTTAGTTTCTGCATAGCTTAGTATTATTTCTGCTTCCCTGCTTACACTCATTACAACAATTGTTGTAAAGCTTTGCAAAAAGTTTTCTTTGTGTTTTTAAAAAGCAACATATACTCTATTCACCCCCCCCCCCCCTCTAGAGTATATCAGATCTAGTTTCCCTTTCATCGCATCTACCTGCTGCGAGCACATCAGCTGTAAACATAGAACGACCTCCAAGTCTTCTACTGCAAGAAAATATCGTTTACCACATGCGTCCACAAGGTAATTTGTCTACTATTACAGTATTGACATATATGACGCATATATTTCGCTGTTACCGTATATATCTGATAATATTATAATATTATTTGTCCTATTGAAAATTCTCCGACAATGAATTCACAAGATGAGCCCACAAATGAAAATGCCTCTGATGTTACTGCTCCTGTGATGCACCGACGTCTTCGAAAGCACAATGTTGCCCGCATCTATAATACACCGCAGCAAATTGTATATTTGCAACTACCACATCCTCACTTATGTAAATATTGCAACGCTAAGTTGTTTGATGGTGAAACACCAACGATGTGTTGCAACAATGGAAGAATTCAAATGCCAGGTATATCAATTCCACCGGAGCTTTATAGTTTATTCATTACTAACTCTATTGAAAGTCGTCACTTCCGAAGATATATTTGTTCATATAACCATGTTTTCTCTTTCACTTCAATGAGCGTGCTTTTAGATGCAGCTTTGGCAGCTGATCAACATGCAGTATACACATTTCGCGCTCATGGATCAATATATCACCGAATTGGTTCTCTTTTGCCTGCTGCAAACTCACGTCCTAGGTACCTTCAGCTATATATATATGATACAGAATATGAGATATATTATCGTTTGCAAGAAAATACCGAGTTAGACCGTGCATTACTTGGGAAAATAAAAGTCATTTTGGATACATATAACCTCTTTGTATTAATGTTCCGACATATTTCTCAACATAACGAGATAAACAGATGCAGACTTATGATAAAAGACACGCCTGCTCTCGGCCCACAATATACATTACCATCTGCATCGGAGGTTGCTGCTATAATTGTTGGTTCAGAAGAATACGTCGACTCAAATGAACGACATATAATTGTTGAAACAACTGAAGGTCAACTGGTTAATGTTCAAGAATATGCTGGTTACTATGACCCACTTCAATATCCGTTGCTTCTTCCATATGGTACATACAGTTGGTTAGCTGAATACAAAGGATTGAACAATTTGCATGTTAGCTGTTGTGACTACTATTCATACATACTTCAGGTTATATGTAAATAAATTTCACTGTGTCCACAAATGCTGCTTTTATTGTTATGGTATTTGACCTCCTAATTGTTTTGCTGTAGGATCGTCAGCCACCTTTATCCTTGTCGTTACATGGATGTCGTCTACTGCAGCAATATGTTGTTGATAACTACATTAAAATTGAAACTCAAAAACTTTGTTGGATAAAAAATAACCAAAAAACCATCCGCTCTGAACTGTACAACGGCTTACAAGACTGTCTCAATTCCGGTGAACATAGTGGAGGTTTGTAAACATTTTATTTTACGTTGATGTGATTCTCATGTTGCTGTTATTTACTCTGATATATTTACACAATGTGCATATATGACAGCTAATATTGGTCAGCGCGTCATATTGCCATCATCTTTTGTTGGAAGTCCTCGCGACATGTACCAGCGTTACCAAGACGCAATGGTCGTTGTCCAGCATTACGGTAGACCAGATATATTCCTAACAATGACATGCAACTCTTCTTGGCAAGAAATCACAGATGCGCTGTATGTTGGACAAACACCGCAAGACCGTCCAGATGTAGTCTCCCGAATATTTCATGCTAAATGTGAAAAATTAAAAAAAGATATTTTCCAAAAAAATGTTTTGGGCAGAACAGTTAGCCATGTTCACGTAATAGAATTCCAAAAAAGAGGTTTGTCGCACGTTCATATGATGGTTATATTTGATGCGCGTGATAAAGTGAACACTCTAGATGACTATGATAACATTGTTCAAGCAGAGATCCCTCATATTGAGCATGAACCCGAATTATACAGTGCCGTTGTGCGTCATATGATTCATGGACCATGCGCACCTGTAAATTCTCATGCACCATGCATGAAGCATGGTGTTTGTAAAAAAGGGTATCCAAAAATTTTTTCTGAGACAACTATGCAAGGATTAGACTCCTACCCAATCTATAGGCGCCGTAATAATGGAAGGTCATTTATGCTTTGTCGTGCTGACGACTTTGTTATTGACAATCGATGGGTTGTTCCATATAACCCATGGCTTCTGCTTAAATATGACTGCCATATTAATGTAGAGATATGCAGTAGTATCAAGAATATAAAATATCTATATAAATACATCCATAAGGGCCCTGATTCAGTTGCATTTCAGGTTCAACCTTTCTCAGATCATAATGAGCTTGCTCAATATGTAAATGGTCGATGGATATGTCCACAAGAAGCATTTTGGAAAATATTCAAGTTCTCCATGTACCAAGCATATCCATCTATTATCCGTTTACAAATTCATTTGCTGAATAAACATCAAGTGCATTTTCGCACCACTGATTTAGTTGAGAATGTTCTAGCAAACGAACAAAATTCCCGCACAATGTTGACTGAATTTTTCCATGTTTACGGCACAGAACAAGAACATCGCGAATATCTGTATACGTAGTTTCCAAAACATTACACATGGAATCTGACATCCAAAACTTGGACTCCACGGAGACGGCGCCAGAAAGTTATTGTTCGAATGTACTTAGTACATCCTTCTGAAGGTGAAAGATTTTATTTACGCATTTTGTTGTATCATATTCGCGCTCCGAAATCCTTTGAACATCTGCTGACAGTCAATAACATTATGTACTCCACGTTTAAAGAAGTTGCTGAACATTACGGTCTGCTCGAACGAGACATCAATCTACATAACTGTATGCGTGAAGCAAGAGCATTCCAGCAACCGCAAGCATTACGAAATTTATTAACAACAATTTTGTTATATTGCAACCCAACTGATGTTAGACAATTATGGAATGATAACTACAATGCAATGTCTGAAGATTACGTCTCCTCTACTTTGATGAATGATATATATGTCATGAACAAACTGCTTCATGAAATCGATTATACTCTCCAGCAACATAGCAAGAGTATTATACAGTTCGATATTCCTCAAATGTCCTCAGTGTTCCGAAATCTTAACAACGTGTCGACCTTAATTGAAGATGAACTGTCGATACCAATCTCATATACGGATTTGAACTCTATTTCATTGTTAAATCCTGGTCAATGTTATACTTTTCGTACTATTACGGAAGCTGTTCGACATCGTAATGGAGGTATTTTCTTCATAGATGGGCCTGGAGGCACTGGAAAAACTTTCCTATATAAAGTATTACTTGCTCATTTACGACAAGATGGTCATATTGTGCTTGCAACTGCATCATCAGGAATTGCTGCAACTCTTCTTCCAGGTGGCACTACAACACATTTAAGATTTAAAATTCCAATTCCTGTGGAAGGTGGTTCATTTTGTAAATTTGGCAAACAGTCTGAGATGCATAAACTGATACAACATTGCTCAGCTATTCTGTGGGATGAGGCTCCGATGTCGCACAAACATGTATTTGAAGCTGTTGATCGATCATTTAGAGATGTTTTAAACAACACAGAACCTTTCAGTGGTAAAGTTATTATTATGGGAGGAGATTTTCATCAAATTCCACCAGTTGTTGTTAATGCCACAAAGTGTCAAACTATCAATGCCAATATAGTGAACTCACCTTTGTAGTCAACTGTACATTTAATTTCATTATCTGAAAATATGCGTGCTCTTGATGATCATCGGTTCTCAGAATTTCTGCTTCGGATAGGAAATGGTGACGAACAAACATATGATAATGATATGATTCAAATTCCCATGTCAATGATCATTCCATGGGATGGAGAACAGTCACTCAATGTATTGACCGACATTGTATTCTCCGATATTACATCAGCTGCTACTGACTTTGGTTATTGGGAAGACAGAGCATTGCTCACTCCATTAAATGAGGATGTTGCTATGTTAAATGAGAGATGCCTCAAATTACTCGATTGCCATGAGATTACGTACTACTCTTTTGACTCAGTTGATGATGACAGATGTAATTTATATCCACAAGAATTTTTGAATAGCATATCACCAGGCACTCTCCCACCACATAAATTATCTTTGAAAACAGGCGCACCCATCATGCTCTTACGCAATTTAAATCCTCGAATCGGCCTATGCAATGGTTCACGTCTTATTTGTCGTCATTTCTCAAAAAATATTATCGAAGCTGAAATACTCAGTGGCCAACATAAAGGAAATTCAGTCTTCCTTCCCCGCATACCACTGAAACATGCGGGAGATTTCAATATGCCCTTTGAATTAACACGAAAGCAATTTCCAATTCGGTTAAGTTTTGCAATTACAATAAACAAATCGCAAGGACAAACAATTAAGCAAATTGGCCTTTACTTGCCCTCTCCTGTCTTCACTCATGGTCAGCTTTATGTTGCTTTATCAAGAGGAGTCAATGCGACAAGTACCAAAGTTTTAGTAAAAGATGGTTGTATACCAAAACATTCAGGTACTTATACAAAAAATGTTGTTTTCAAAGAACTACTGTCCAAGGTCAGTGCACAGGTATATTTCTTCTCCTCATCTCCAACTTCTTCTCTTCTTTTCAAGATACAAACATTGTTCTCAATTAATATATGTTATTTGTTACACAGTCTCATGAAACTTAGTCAACTGCAATTACGTACAAGAAATTCTGTTGCAGCAACCCTATGTGATATGTCATTGGTATGCAGTTGACTTCATTTTTTTTAGAATTACTCAGGCAAATGTACTTATTATATTTCTACGGGAATCATATGAATGAAAATACAAAATAAAAATATTATGTATTATGTACCTTCTACCTACAGTAATCGTCTATACTTAATCATATAAAAAAGAAATATAATACAAATATCATTTATTGCTTTCCGTATACATATAAGTTCGCTAATAATATTATCTCTCATTGCACTTACATCTAAACCACTATAACGGAAATATGGAACATATGATCTTCAAACTCATTGAAAGACTTTCATCCGCCTGCTTTGAATACATCATTCGACATCACTTCAGTGAAATAACCGGACTACCTTCACGTTTTTTATAGGACTCATACATCTATTACATGTGTCGTAAATCTACATGAAAAAATGGGTTATGTAAACACAATCAACTGGCACGATCTACAGGTATTTCACCACAAACTTTGTATATAAATTACGAATACAACGGACCCGCCCGTGCCACAACCCAACCCACTCTACACTATTACTCATTCTCATCACACACACTATAAAAATTATGTACGTCTAACTTTTTAGTCCATGTGTGACTGCTCCAGATTAGAATGATGACAAAACAAAGTGCTATATATGAAAATATTTTATATAAAAGATAAATTATAAAGATTTACGTGCAACTACAGATACTTTAACGCGTAATTGAATGACGTAAAAAAGATAGCGCATTGTAAAGTATATAATAAATATGCTCCTACACAGATATTCTGATATACATATGAAATATATAGATGACGGTTTCGTGAATGAGATTATATTATTTATAATTTATATATACTTTCATTTTATTCTTTTAGAAATACATATTTGTATATGGCAACATAAAGATTATTGTTATTTATAATTGATGTATACATAAACATAGTTGCTTTTGAAATATAAATATTTTTCTGTCTACTAATTCTCATTTTTCGTTACAACGTCTTCATCAAACACACCGCATAAAAATGGCCTCCATTTCACAAACAACGAACTCGAGTACACCATCATTGTTTCACTACTCTTCCTTTTGAAATTTTCCTTTACTATCTGTGCTCATCATCTCACTGTGCTCTTCATTATTTCAAAAATATTCAACTATTATCTTGCTAAATATATCTGTAAAGAGTGATATTTGATACACTGCAATATGCCTTAACTTCTACAGGTACAACTTTTACCTTAAATTCTGTATCTGCACACATCTATCATCACGACAGAATATTATTTTTTGTCTCTTACAACTCCACTGCAACACATCATATTATGTTCGGCATTTAATAAACAATCGAACGTTTGTAAAATAAAACATGAAGTTTGCGTACCTTTCTGTATAATGCGCTTTTATTATATACCGTACAAATATTATGATACTAATACATATATGTTATGAAATACTCCATGTTGAAATTTGCACAACATGTAGATGGCAAACAAGCAATCATCATATCAGCCAGTAGAACTCAATATTAATTCTGCCGCTCAACCCGGTACGTCATGGATAGTGTGCATATCTACTTATGTATTATCATACCACCTTGCAAAATAAAATGCATAATTTGTTTCACAGCTACCCCTGTCAGCAACAGTACAGTTGACTCTGATTATAATTATTACGACGAGATTTGCAAGCCAACAACAAGCAGATGGTCAGATGGTCCACGCACTGAGATTCTAGGGATTCAATTACGTATCCTACATGTGCCACCAGGTTTAACAGCACATGAAGAATGGAATTACGTATTCACAATGATCAGTAGGTACGACATACCACATAATCTGTTGTATACCACGAATAGTACTATCGTGTAACTCAATAAACAGTTACTACTCACTAATATACATTTACATCTTCCATCAATGCAGAGTCTCGCATGGCCACTGAAGAAAATATGTCATCAGCCACTGTTTGAAGTTATGATACCTTTCAGCTACAGTTGCACTTCTGCGTGCACACTACTTAGTTACATGAGTTCATTAACAGTTATCCAGCTTGCAGATAATGTGATCTTCAATGAAAATCAACTTGTTATGTTCTTTACATATATATGACATCACCTGTAATAACCATTACGTCGTCGTATGTTTTTCATATGTAGAATTTCCTGCCCTCATGTACGTGTTATATGTTGTATTAAAAGTAAACTAATAATATTATCAACATTATCATAATCTTCAACTGTATACGCATGATATTTATACATTATTGACAGAAAAATGCTACATATGTTCTATACGGCCATCTTAACAACGGATAAGCCCCTCCTCGGTGCTCTAAGACAGCCGATGCTTCAACCGCGAGCGACTGCCACTGCGAGTCTGCCAAAGCACGTGCAAACACGCAACAAACCCGCTTATATGCGGCCGAAGGCCACCCGAGAGCATCGAGCACGGGCGTAGCCCGTGCGCTGATGCTCGTATATATATATGTATATACATATATGTATATATATACATATATGTATATATATATATATATATGTATATACATATGTATATATATATACATATATATATATATATGTATATACATATGTATATATATATATGTATATATATGTATATATGTATGTATATATATATATATATGTATATACATATGTATATATATATATATATATATATATGTATATACATATGTATATATATATATATGTATATACATATATATATATATATATGTATATACATATATATATATATATATGTATATATATATATATATATATATATATATATATATATATGTATATACATATATATATATATATATATCTGTGTGTACAACCTCGAGCTCGTAGGAACAGTTCGGGCTTGAAGAGAGGGGAAGGTAAGAGAAGATGGACTCTTTGACAGAAGCCTACTCACTGGCGAGTGGGTCCCAGGAAAATGGCTACTCGCCGGGTTAAGGCCGGCTCGCTAGGCAAGAGGGCCCCAGTGGTTCAGGCGAGAAGGGCTCAGCAGCTCAGGCGAGAGCCTTCCCAGGCGAGACTGACCCAGAGAAAGGGCTCAGCCGCTCAGGCGAGAGCCTCGCTAGGCGAGACGAGCCCCATAGGAGGGGAAGCTCTAACCCGTGAGACGATGCTCTCGCCGAGCGTCGATTCAGTTAGGAGTCGGTTCACCTTTTTAGCCCTAGGTGATTTTACGCTTTTGCCCTCATCGTTCTGCATATAACCCTTCAGAACAGCGGAGTTTGGCTGTTGGCAGACCCAGCCAAGGGTATTTTGGTATTTTCTGGTCGGTTCAGTTTGGTTATTGGCAGTTCAAACTCAGAGTCCTATAAATAAACCCATAGGGGTTCTTCAGAAGCACTCTTTTCCCGGGATTAAAAAAGTATTTTCCTGTGCTTTCTGAGGAGCTTCGAGCACAGCTTTTGGCGTTGGAGGGAAAGCTCTGAGAGATCTTCCGGTAAGTGGCGGGACCTCCCTGCTGAGGCTTTAGGGTCGGTTTCTAGTCCTTCACAACCAGTCGGATGTCAGAGCTCGGGACAAGTAGGTGTTGGCTACGCCCCTGATTTCGAACTTTCGTCGAGGTCAAATTTTGGCTTCAACAGTTCTGGTGCGGTGAGCGTGGAAGGTATCCTATACAAGAAAGTTTTGAGTTTGGTCCTATGGCAGGAGGTGAAGATGAAGGATCTGGTTCATGAGGTTCCCCCTCCCGGGGAGAGGAGGCGACAAGGAAGATGTTGGAGGACTTCAAGCGAGAGGTCTTACAGACCATCAACTTGGCCTTCTCAGTAAGGAGCGAGTGGGCAATGCCTCAGGTCCCAGTAGAGGCAGTCCCGCTCTTGGGCCAGAACGCTCCTAGGCAGCACCTCGCGAAGGAGATCCCGGTGGAGGTTGGCGAGAGGGACGTTGCCGTGCGAGAGCTCTTCCTAGGTCAGCGTCCCGGGAAGGAGATTCCGGCAGAAGTTGGTGAGAGGGAGGCGGCTGTGCGAGAGCTCTTCCCTGGGCATGGTCTCGTGGATCGGGCCAGCCAGCCAAGACCGTGAGACGTGCCCTCTCGGCAGGAAGGTGGCGAGAGCCTTTTCAGTGAGCTCATCATCTTGGCCCCGGTGCCAGAGCGGTTCCGGGAGCCCGACATGTCCTACTACTCAGTAAAAGATGACCCTGTGCAGCACGTACAGTGGTTTGAAGATGTTGTTCGATAAGGAAAATTACGGATGCCTTCAAGTGTCGGCTGTTTGCCATCACGTTGAAGGAGAAGGCACGAGACTATTTCTACCCTTTGCCGGCAAGTTCGATCTACAGTTTTGAGGATCTGTGTCGAGATTTCCTGTTAAGGTTCTTGACATCAAAGAAGCGAAAGAATGAGGCGGAGTACCTGTTTGCGGTAAGGCAGAAGCAAGACGAGACGTTGGGCCATTATGTTGACCGGTTTCAGGAAGAGATCCTCCTAGTCCAGGAGGTCCCAGGGTATGCACGGATGCTTGCTTTTACCCTGGGGCTGAGGTCGGGATTCTTTAGCATGGAGCTAAAGAGAGTGCCCCCCTCTCTTTTGAGGAGCTCATGGAGAGGGCGGCGAAGGAAATAGACTTTGACAGGGTCAATCCGGCCTTTGCCAGGAAGCTAGCCAGGTTGGCGGAGGATGACGTGAAGGAACTGGGAGTAGGAAGGTAGAAGGAGCAGAAAGAAGAGAGAAGAAGGGAGGAGCCCCGAGGACAGGGGCAGCAGGGAGCGCATCAAGGACGCGGGGCCCGGGAGCCGAACAACCGGTTAGGTTGGAGGCCTCAGGAGGGTCGCCCCCAGGAGCAAGGAGGAGGCTTTCAGGGAAGAGACAACTTCCGCGAGCCGAGGAGGTTTGATCAGCCTGCGTGGAGGCAGGGGCCGAGGGGTCACTTCCCGCAGTAGTAGGGGGCAATGGAGGTCGGCTGAGGTAGAGGAGGAAGGAGAGGAGCTCGGGGAGGAGCCAGAAGAAGAGGAGGTGGAGAAGGAAGGGGGGCCGAGTGGCATTGCTTTTCTGTGACTTCCACCAGGAGGTGGGTCAAACGACGGCCACCTGCCCAGAGTTCTTGAAGATGAGAGAAGCCAGGGGGCTAGGAAGGTAGGATCCGCCGATAAGGATTGTAGAGGTGCAGCTGGGGGAGGCGGAAGATAGGTGTGAGGACCGGGCGGATATAGGAACCCGGGGAGGGATTGGGGTGATCCACGGAGGAGTTGGGATTGAGGAAACTCGTAAGGGGAGCCTCCAGACCATGTTCCGAAGGGGGTAGCCTCGACCTCCCAGGCTCCCCCTCTGAAAGAAAAAAATTACCTTTTCTTCAGCAGATATGACAGATTATGAGGACCCGTTCTGTGACGCCTTGGTGATCCAGACAGCAGTCGAGAACTTCACGGTCTCCATGATCTTGGTGGACAACAGGAGCTCCGTGAATGTGATCTTCAAGAGGGCCTTCGATGAGATGAAGGTTGAAGGCAAGAGGGTGTTAGCCTTGGACGGACCGTTGTTTGGATTTTCAGGAGAAAGAAAGGAGGTAGAAGGAGGGGTAGGGCTGCATGTGAAGTTGGGGGGCGTGTCACGGAACTGTAGATTCGTGATCGTGGACGCCCCGAGCAGCTATAACGCCATCTTTTGACGCCCCCTCATCAGCGTCTTTTGTTGCGTCCCCTCCTCGTTTCATCAATTCCTTAAGTTCAACAACGGAGGGGTACAAGTTAGGATCAGGGGGGGCCCGAAGGTGGAGATGCAGTGTTACGTGACGGAGGTCAACACCATATCTTGGATGGCAGAGGCGGAAGAGCTAGAGAGGGAGATGGCAGAGCAGGAAGAGGTTGTTGGAGAGGAGGAGGTGAGCCTGGAGGAGGCAAGGGAGGAGATTGAGGAGGAGCAAAGAGGAGGAGGTGTGCATGAGGTCCAAAGGGATGAAGAGTTGGAACTGCAAGAGGGTCGGCAGATGGAAGGAGTAGGAGAAGGAGTTGAGAGGGAGGCCCTGAGAGGCATGGAGGTCAAGCAGCAGCAGCGTAAGAGCCTGGGGGAGGCGATGGAAGTCGAGGAAGCAGGAGGGGAGGAAGAGTATGTGCAGGAAGAGGGAGCAAGAGACGGCTGGGAGCAGTCGCGGCTGGAGCTGGCTGGAGAAGTGGTGGAGATGGAAGTCTTCACCAGCGCCGACCAGGTGCAGAGGGTCCGGATCAGCGGGGGCTTGAGTCCCGAGGACCAGGAGCGAGTTTGGGCTTGCATCCAGAGCAACATTGACATCTTTGCTTGGAGCGCGGCTGACATGTCGGGCATCGATGCAGATTTGGCCTGCCATCGCCTGATCTTGGACCCCCGGACGCGCCCCATTCCCCAAAAGATGAGGGCCATCGCTACCAAGCTGGAGGAGCACATCCGCGAGGAGGTCAAGAAGCTTCTGGAGGCTGGCTTCATCTCAGAGATCCAGTATCCAAGCTGGATCTCCAATATGGTAATGGTAAAGAAAGGGGGAGGGAAGTGGTGCATGTGTATCGATTTTTCCTTATTAAATAAATCATGCCCCAAGGATTGCTACCCCCTGCCTCGAATCGACGCGCTGGTTGATTCAGCCGTTGGTTTTTCTATTATGAGTTTTTTGGATGCTTTTTCAGGTTACCATCAGATCCGAATGCACCCTCATGATGTCAAGGACGTCTCCTTCATCACAAGGGAGGGATGTTTCAGCATAAGATGATGTCCTTTGGGTTGAAAATGCAGGGACTACATACCAGCGCATGATGGATAGAGTCTTCCAGGGTCAAAGGGGAGGAACATGGAGGTCTATGTTGACGATCTAATGGTCAAGAGCAAGTGTGTAGACTCGCACCTTTGGGACCTGGAGGAGACGTTCGCCACCCTGCGGAAGTTCAAGATGAGGCTGAACCATTTGAAGTGCGTCTTCGAGGCGAGCCGCGGGAAGTTCCTTGGGCATCCTCGGACCCCGGCAGGGGTGGAGCCTAACCCAGATAAGGTGAAGGCCATATTAGAGCTGGAGTCACAACGTAACGCTAAGGAGGTCCAGCGCTTGACCGGCAAGCTGGCTGGGCTAAGCACATTCCTTTCCAGGTCGGGAGAAAAATGCTCATCATTCTTCAAAGTGCTGCGAGGTACTCAAAGGTTCGAGTGGACCACCGAATGTGAAGAGGCTTTTCAAATGCTGAAGAGGCAGCTCTCCCTGGCTCCTCTACTTCAAAGCCCAGAGGAGGGGGAGGACCTAGCCTTGTATCTCAGAGTAGGAGTAGAGGCCATGAGCTCTGTCCTGGTCAGAGAAGAGGGGAAGAAGCAATTGCCAATCTACTATGTTAGCATGATCCTGAAGAAGGCGGAGCTCTGGTATCCTATCTTGGAAAAGCTGGCGTATTCTTTGATCATTTCGTCCAGGAAGCTCCGGCTGTACTTCCAATCACATTCGATCAGGGTGGTGACGGACCATACCCTTCGCAAGATTTTTGAGGGAGTGGAACACTCAGTGAGGTTGGCCAAGTGGTCTATCGAATTGTGCGAGTTTGATATCTCATTCATGCCAAGGCTCTCCATTAAGGCACAGGCGGTGGCTGACTTCTTGGCGGACTACGTTGTTGAGGTCAGAGCCGAGGAGCCGCGACCGCAAGAGGCGTGGAAGATGATGGTTGATGGGGCCTTGGGAAAGTACTCCCTTGGTGTAGGGGTGGTGTTGATTAGCCCTCAAGGGGTCATTATAGAACAAGCAGTGGTCTTGCATCTTCCAGCGACTAACAACCGGGCGGAGTACGAGGCCGTGATAGTCGGCCTTCGTTTGACAAAGGAACTTGAGATCCAGGATGTGGAGGCTTTTACGGAATCGTTGGTGGTGGCATCACAGATCCGAGGGGAATTTGAAGCTCAGGAGCCCACCCTTGTGATGTACTTATCCAAGGTGAGGGCGATCATCAGAGGGTTTCAGACGTTCTCAATTCAATATGTTCCTAGGGAAGAAAGTATAGCTGCCGATCGGTTGGCTAAGTTTGGACCTCGGGGAGGAGGGACCTTGACTGAGCTATTTCGACCGACTATCGAGGAAGGAGAGCTGATGAAGGTGGATCAGCGACCCTCGTGGGTGGATCCATTTGTGACTTTCCTAACCACTGGCGAGCTTCCGGAGGGGGTCAAGGATGCAAAAAGCTTCATACACAAGACAGCTCACTACCTAATGTTGGAAGGGGGGTTACATCGAAAGATGTTGTCAGGGCTCCTGGCAAGGTGTGTGACTGAGGAGGAGATCCCGAGGATCCTGGAGGAAGTGCATTCAGGAGAATGCGGCAGTCACTCAGCGGGAAGGACGTTGGAAGCAAGGGTGGTGAGACAAGGGTATTTCTGGCAGACCCTAAGGAAGTATGTGGCTGAGTTTGCGAGGAGGTGTCAGAAGTGTCAGCTATACGCCCCCCGCCAACTCTTGCCCGCTCAAAGGCTCCGAAGCATCACGGCACCATGGCCTTTCGCCATCTGGGGGATGGATTTAGTCGGGCCTTTCCCTCCTGCTAGTGGACAAAGGAGGTTCCTCCTGGTCATGATTGATTACTTTTCAAAGTGGCTGTAGGCCAAGGCGTTGGCCAAGGTCACCTCGCAAGTTATCAGGAATTTTGTCTGGGGGGAGATCATATGCAGGCACGGGCTCCCACAGGCGATAATAATAGATAATGGGCCCTAGTTTGCAAGCGAAGAGTTCATCAGCTTCTGCTCTCAGCTGGGAATAGACCTTAGGTTTGCATCTGTACATCACCCCAGGAGCAACGGCCAGGTTGAGGCGGCCAACAAGATCATCGTGAACCTACTCAAGAAGAAGTTGGAGAACTTGAGGGGAAGTTAGGTGGAATAGCTCCCCTCAGTATTGTGGGTCTTGCGGACAACCCCGAACACGACCACCAGCGAGACCCCCTTCAAACTTTCCCATGGGTGTGAGGCAGTCCTACCCGTGGAGTTTGAGGTTCGATCCCCACGAGTCGCGACCGCGGGTGATGGGGATGAGGCTTGGAGGTTGGAAAATGAAGGGGGGTTACCCCTCTCATTGGATATGGTAGAAGAGCTACACGATGTCGCAGCTATCAGGCAGAAAGAGATCAAATGACGGATCGCAAAATACTTTAACAAGCATATCAGGATAAAACAGTTCACGGAAGGAGATCTGGTGCTGAAGAAAGTGGATGCTGCGGGGAGATCTGCCCCCATGGGTAAGCTCAACTCAAATTGGGAAGGGTCTTATATTGTCGAGAGGGTCCTGAGAACTGGAGGTTACCACCTCCAGGATGTGGAGGGTAGGTCCATGAGCCACACCTGGAGCGGCGACGACTTGAAGCGCTTCTACCCATGAGAAAGGAGAGTAAAAATTGTATACTCAAAGTCAAGTTTATTATAATATGTTCCTTAAATTACTTTTGCTTTTACCTATTGAGAAATTTTAACGGCAGGAAGATGAGACTTTTGCACTACCCCGAGCGCGGGTCGGCCCTAGTTAGACCCGCTGCGCAGGCTCTCATTAGCTGGCAGGTCCGAAGGCTCGTTTGTGGGGGTAAGGGACCCAGAGCGCGGCTCGACCCCAGGTAGACCCGCTGCGCAGGCTCTCATTAGCTGGCAGGTCTGAAGGCTCTCCTGTGGGGGAAAGGATTGGTTCTTGTTCTTGGTTCCTGGAGATTTTTGCATAACCCCGAGCCTGGCTCGGCCCCAGGTAGACCCGCTGGGCATACTCTCATTAGCTGGCAGATCCGAAGGCTCGCCTGTGGGGGTAAGGGACCCCGAGCGTGGCTCTGCACCAGGTAGACCTGCTGCACAGGCTCTCATTAGCTGGCAGGTCCGAAGGCTTGCCTGTGGGGGAGAGGATTGGTTCTTGGAGACATTTGCACTACCCCGAGCCTAGCTCGGCCCCAGGTAGACCTGCTGCGCAGGCTCTCATTAGCTGGCAGGTCCGAAGGATCGCCTGTGGGGGTAAGGGATCCCGAGCGCGGCTCGTCCCCAGGTAGACCCGTTACGCAGGCTCTCATTAGCTGACAGGTTTGAAGGCTCGCATGTGGGGGAGAGGATAGGTTCTTGGAGACTTTTGCACTACCCAGAGCCTGGCTCGGCCCCAGGTAGACCAGCTGCGCAAGCTCTCATTAGCTGGCAGGTCCAAAGGCTCGCCTGTGGGGGTAAGGGACCACGAGCGTGGCTCAGCCCTAGGTAGACCCGCTGCGCAAGCTCTCATTAGCTGGCAGGTCCAAAGGCTCGCCTGTGGGGGAGAGGATTGGTTCTTGCTTCTTCGAGACTTTTGCACTACACCGAGCCTGGCTCGGCCCCAGGTAGACCTGCTATGCAGGCTCTCATTAGCTGGCAGGTCCGAAGGCTCGCCTTTGGGTCAAGGGACCCCAAGCGCAGCTCGGCCCCAGGTAGACCCATTGCGCAGGCTCTCATTAGCTGGTAGGTCTGAAGGCTCGCCTGTGGGGGAGAGGATTGGTTCTTGGAGACTTTTGCACTACCCCAAGCCTGGCTCGGCCCCAGGTAGACCCGCTACGCAGGCTCTCAATAGCTGGCAGGTCCGAAGGCTTGCCTGTGGGGGTAAGGGACCCCGAGCGCGACTCGGCCCCAGGTAGACCCATTGCGCAGGCTCTCATTAGCTGGCAGGTCTGAAGGCTCGCCTGTGGGGGAGAGGATTGGTTCTTGGTTCTTGGAGACTTTTGCACTACCACGAGCCTGGCTCGGCCCCAGTTAGACCCGCTGCACATGCTCTCATTAGCTTGCAGGTCCGAAGGCTTGCATGTGGGGGTAAGGGACCCTGAGCGCAGCACTGCCCCAGGTAGACCCGCTGCGCAGGCTCTCATTAGCTGGCAGGTCCGAAGGCTCACCTATGGGGGAGAGGATTGGTTCTTGGATCTTAGAGACTTTTGCACTACCCCGAGCCTGGCTCGGCACCAGGTAGACCCGCTGCATAGGCTCTCATTAGCTGGCAGGTCTGAAGGCTCGCCTGTGGGGGTAAGGGATCCCGAGCGCAGCTCGGCCCCAGGTAGACCCGCTGCGTAGGCTCTCATTAGCTGGCAGGTCCGAAGACTCGCCTGTGGGGGAGAGGATTGGTTCTTGGAGACTTTTACACTACCCCGAGCCCTAGGTAGACCCGCTGCGCATGCTCTCATTAGCTGGCAGGTCCAAAGGCTCGCCTGTGGGGGAGAGGATTGGTTCTTGGTTCTTCGAGACTTTTGCACTACACCGAGCCTGGCTCGGCCCCAGGTAGACCTGCTATGCAGGCTCTCATTAGCTGGCAGGTCCGATGGCTCGCCTTTAAGTCAAGGGACCCCAAGCGCAGCTCGGCCCCAGGTAGACCCACTGCGCAGGCTCTCATTAGCTGGTAGGTCTGAAGGCTCGCCTGTGGGGGAGAGGATTGGTTCTTGGAGACTTTTGCACTACCCCAAGCCTGGCTCGGCCCCAGGTAGACCCGCTGCGCAGGCTCTCAATAGCTGGCAGGTCCGAAGGCTTGCCTGTGGGGGTAAGGGACCCCGAGCGCGACTCGACCCCAGCTAGACCCATTGCGCAGGCTCTCATTAGCTGGCAGGTCTGAAGGCTCGCCTGTGGGGAGAGGATTGGTTCTTGGTTCTTGGAGACTTTTGCACTACCACGAGCTTGGCTCGGCCCCATGTAGACCCGCTGCACATACTCTCATTAGCTTGCAGGTCCGAAGGCTTGTATGTGGGGGTAAGGGACCCTGAGCGCAGCGCTGCCCCAGGTAGACCCGCTGCACAGGCTCTCATTTGCTGGCAGGTCCGAAGGCTCCCCTGTGGGGGATAGGATTGGTTCTTGGATCTTAGAGACTTTTGCACTACCCCGAGCCTGGCTCAGCACCAGGTAGACCCGCTGCGCAGGCTTTCATTAGCTGGCAGGTCCGAAGGCTCTCTTGTGGGGTTAAGGTACCCCGAGCGTGGCTCGGCCCCAGGTAGACCCGCTGCGCAGGCTCTCATTAGCTGGCAGGTCCGAAGGCTCGCCTGTGGGGGAGAGGATTGGTTCTTGGTTCTTGGAGACTTTTGCACTACCCCAAACCAGGCTCGACCCCAGGTAGACCCGCTGCGCAGGCTCTCATTAGCTGGCAGGTCCGAAGGCTCGCCTGTGGGTGTAAGGGACCTCTAGCGCGGCTCGGCCCCAGGTAGACCCGCTGCGCAGGCTCTCATTAGCTGACAGGTCCGAAGGCTCGTCTGTGGGGGAGAGGATTGGTTCTTGGTTCTTGGATACTTTTGCACTACCTCAAGCCTGGCTCTGCCCTAGGTAGACCTGCTACATAGGCTCGCATTAGTTGGTAGGTCCGAAGGCTCGCCTATGGGGGTAAGGGACCCCGAGCGTGGCTCGTCCCCAGGTGGACCCGCTGCGCAGGCTCTCATTAGCTGGCAGGTCCAAAGGCTCGCCTGTGGGGGAGAGGATTGGTTCCTGGTTCTTGGAGACTTTTGCATTACCTCGAGCCTGACTCGGCCCCAGGTAGACCCGTTGCGCAGGCTCTCATTAGCTGCAAGTCCGAAGTCTCGCCTTTGGGGGTAAGGGACCCCGAGCGCGGCTCGGCCCCAAGTAGACCTGCTGCACAGGCTCTCATTAACTGGCAGATCCGAAGGCTCGTCTGTGGGGGGAGAGGATTGGTTTTGGTTCTTGGAGACTTTTGCACTAGCCCGAGCCTGGCTCGGCCCCAGGTAAACCTGCTGCACAGGATCTCATTAGCTGGCAGGTCTGAAGGCTCTCCTGTGGGGGTAAGGGACCCTAAGCGCGGCTCGGCCCCATGTAGACCCGCTGCGCAGGCTCTCATTAGCTAGAAGGTCCGAAGGCTCGCCTGTGGGGGAGAGGATTGTTTCTTGGTTCTTGGAGACTTTTGCACTACCCCGAGCCTGGCTCGGCCCCAGGTAGACCCGCTGCGAAAGCTCTCATTAGCTGGCAGGTCCGAAGGCTTGCATGTGGGGGTAACGGACCCGGAGCGACGCTCGGCCCCAGGTAGACCCGCTGTGCAGGCTCTCATTAGCTGGCAGGTCCGAAGGCTCACCTGTGGAGGAGAGGATTGGTTCTTGGATACTTTTGCACTACCCCGAGCCTGGCTCGGCCCTAGGTAGACCCCCTGCGTAGGCTCTCATTAGCTGGCAGGTCCGAAGGCTCTCTTGTGGAGGTAAGGGACCCCGAGCGCGGCTCGGCCCCAAGTAGACCCGCTGCGCAGGCTCTTATTAGCTGGCAAGTCTGAAGGCTCGCCTGTGGGGGAGAGGATTATTTCTTGGTTCTTGGAGACTTTTGCATTACCCTGAGCCTGACTCGGCCCCAGGTAGACCCGCTGTGCAGGCTCTCATTAGCTGGCAGGTCTGAAGGCTCGCCTGTGGGGGTAAGGGATCCCAAGCGAGCCTCGGCCCAAGGTAGACCCACTGAGCAGGCTCTCATTAGCTGGCAGGTCAGAAGGCTCGCATGTGGGGCAGAGGATTGGTTCTTGGTTCTTAGAGACTTTTTCACTAGCCCAAGCCTGGCTCGGCCCCAGGTAGACCCGCTGCACAGGCTCTCATTAGCTGGCAGGTCCGATGGCTCACCTATGGGTGTAAGGGACCCCGAGTGTGGCTGGGCCCCAGGTGGACCTGCTGCCCAGGCTCTCATTAGCTGGCAGGTCCAAAGGCTCGCCCGTGGGAGAGAGGATTGGTTCTTGGTTCTTGGAGACTTTTGCACTACCCCGAGCCTGGCTCGGCCCCAGGTAGACCCGCTACGCAGGCTCTCATTAGCTGGCTGGTCCGAAAGCTCGACTGTGCAGCCAAGGGAACCCGAGCGCAGCTCGGCCCCAGGTAGACCCGCTGCGCAGGCTCTCATTAGCTGGCAGGTCCGAAGGCTCTCCTGGGGGGGAGAGGATTGGTTCTTGGTTCTTGGAGACTTTTGCACTACCCCGAGCCTGGCTCGGCCCCAGGTAGACCCGCTGCACAGGCTCTCATTAGCTAACAGGTCCAAAGGCTCGTCTGTGGGGGTAAGGGACCCCGAGCGTAGCTCGTCCCTAGGTAGACCCGCTGCACAGGCTCTCATTAGCTGGCAGGTCTGAAGGCTCGCCTGTGGGGGAGAGTATTGGTTCTTGGAGACTTTTCCACTACCCCGAGCCTGGCTCGGCCCCAGGTAGACCTGCTGCGCAGGCTCCCATTAGTTGTCAGGTCCAAAGGCTCGCCTGTGGGGGTAAGGGACCCCAAGTGCGTCTCGGCCCCAGGAAGACCCGCTGCGCTGGCTCTCATTAGCTGGCAGGTCTGAAGGCTCGCCTGTGGGGGAGAGGATTGGCTCTTGGTTCTTGGAGACTTTTGTACTACCCCGAGCCTGGCTCGGCCCCAGGTAGACCCGCTGCCCAGGCACTCATCAAACTAGCAGGGTTATAAGCTCACTCGATGACAGAGTGGTTGGGGAGACCTCCTTAAGGAGCATCCCTACTTAGTCTCATAAAGAAAATATAACTATGAGAGGCTAAGGCTAGAGCAGTGCGAGTGGAGGCACTCTCAACTGGTGGCCTCAGGCATGGTCTTGCCTACGATGAGTGGGCACTCGCGCAGGACAGAAGGCTCGGCCTAATAATAGGGGCAAGTTAAATCACTAAAGACCACTCGCGACGGGAGTACCCTGAGGCGAGACGAGAGGGTTATGTCAGTTAAGTCTCACATAAACAAGATGAGGTAAGTGACGACTCGCATCAAAGGGTCGTGATGGCCCGCGAACAGACTCTTATGTGGGTGGTTGGTTCGATGAGTCGAACGCCGCGGGCTTGCTAAGGGAGGTAAGTGCACCTATCGCAAGTAATACGGAATATTCGGGGAATATCCAGATCGTAAATTTCCCGGGAACGGGTTGATTATCCCTACTGCTCCGAAAGCACTATTATTTTACCGAAATAGTAAGTAGTTGATTTTAACTAAAAAAGGGACGAAAATAGATTAAGATTAAAGTCGATGAAGAGATAACACTCGGTATCGAATTACGTTAGGATTAAAAATAGATTTGAATAACTAGAGATCTAAAGTTTCAATTTATTTAAAACGGAAACTTGGCTGTGGAGGTTCCAAAAGAATGAGCTCACCTATCTCTAGGAATATCTCTCACCAGGACATTAAGGCTATTCGACCGGGCTCTCGTTCGACGAAGGATTCCTCTTAATGCTCGCAGTATGCTAAGAACCCCGCTATTGGGTGGGGAACCCAATCCGGTAGAGTTAGCTCGCCTCCTCTCTCGAGGGTTAGTGTGGAACTCTCTTTACCCAGGGGTGATCAGTGCATACTGTTGGGTTTCTCTATGAAGATGGTGACACAACAGTTGTGCACGCAGCGGAAGAATAAAACATCAAGAAAACCCAAAAGAAATGGGATCGGGCCATGATAGTTGAATCAAGAAGTTAACAAACAACTAGGCAAAAATTACCTCGGTGGCGTCGAGTTACAACTCAACGGAGATGCTCCAAACTTTGTATTCTTGCTGGTGGCGAGTTGTACGTGGAATAATGTCCACGTTTCTGCAGAAGTCCACACGAGCGGGAGAACACCGATCTTTCCGTCGCACGGAAAATCGGGAAGGATGAAGACCGCACCTTGCTTCTCCACGGACTGCTAGGTCCGCGCCAGGAAGAGCAACACCAGCGACGATCGCCGGAGAGAAGGAGGTCGACGGAGCGAACACGGCAGCGGAACCCTTCCATCGGCGGGATTCGGGATCGACGGAACGATCGCGGAACGGAACTCTTCCGTCGCGGGTTTCAATTTGCACGCAAGGAACAGAACAGATGTATGTATCCCAAAAAACCCTAAGTGTCCCTTTTATACCGAAGGCATAAATAGACTTAGGAAAATCGCTATCCGCAGACCACCCAGAAATAGGGTTCCAGAATCGGCGAGTATCAGTCGGTGAGAATCGGCGAGAATCGGCGAGAATCGATCAGCGAGCATCACCAAGGATCGGCGAGAATCAGAGTACAATACTCGACGATTCTCGCCGATCGTCGAGCCGCACTTGATGATACACGACGAATCTCGTCGATCGTCGAGCCGCGGTCGACGATACTAGTCGAACTCGTCGATCGTCGAGAATCAGCATATATATTCTCGACGATTCTCGTCGATCGGCGAGAATCAGAGTGACGATTCTCGTCGATCGGCGGGAATCAGAATATCTATTCTCGACGATAGTTATCGACCCTCGGACGACAATTCTTACCAGTCCTCCAAGGCAACATTTGCCCAACCCGACGATCCTTTAAGGCAACACTTTGCCCACAACCCCATTCAGGTCGGTGATTGACAACCTTTACCAACACAGTCAATCATCCAACTTCTCAACATCTCTTATGTGCGACCCTGCAGGCTCATATCACGTTGGCAGTGAGATTACATGTTTGATCACTTCCATATCACAATGGTAACTCCAACACATACGCACGGCCTCTCGGCTAGCTAGCGTATGGATAACGGAAATAGAGCCCACACATCGATATGTGGTTCTACGCGTCGTTAATCCGGGGTAAACCTTAAGTTTTTTAATTAAATAGAAAAACGAGACCTTTAGTTATTTAAAATATTTTTATATCCCAATGCTCTTCGATACCGAGGGCTAAAAGCAATTAGCCACTCATCGGAATGGGGATGGCTTATAAGTTTGGTTAGGCGAGCGTTCTAAACTATTCGCTGAAGGGTTATAAAGAAAATAAGAAGAAAAGCAAGATAACCTAATTTTAGAAAAGTTATTACAAATAACAACACCCGCACGCATCCAAATAAATAATAAAGAGACAAAAATAAATCTAAGTTACTAGTAAGAGAAAATTGCATAAATGAAATTGCAAGTCCCACTCAAACGAGTGGGCGAAAAATAAAAACTGAAAATTTGCAAGTCCTACTCAAACGTGTAGGACTGAAATGAAAGCGAGTGCTACTCAATCGAGTAGGACAAAATAAATGCACACACACACGCACACTTGCATAATTGAAATACACACACACAAATCCTACTCAAATGAGTAGGTGAAAAATAAAGGCACGTCATTTAACTCTTAACGAGTAGGCGAAAATAGATACAACAAATCCTACTCAAATAATTACAAGGAAATAAAGTCCAATCATTTAACTCCTAGCGAGTAGGCGGAAGATCAAAAACCTGTCATTTAACTCAAATGAGTATGCGGTCAATCAAAGCTGAAAATTACAAGTCCTACTCAAATGAGTAGGCGAGAAATAAAGTCCGGCCATTCAAATCCTAGCCAGTAGGCGGAAGATAAGAAACCTGCCAATTAACTCAAATGAGTTTGCGATAAATAAAAACAACACACGCACGCACTCTTCAGAAAATAAACACTCACGCACTCGACATAAGTAAACACACACACTTGCACAAATGAAATACGGAGATGAAAATTATCTCATACACGCACGCACTCAGGCGAAAAAAATAAGAAAATAAAAGTTATTCAAAAATTAAAACAACTGCATTTCTACCGCTAAAATGCAGTATAAATGCATAAAAAGTCAAAATAAAAATTATTTGAGCAAAAAGTTTTCAAATTAAAGCAAGAAATGCAACTGCCCGAAAAATTAAAACGTTTACATTTTTACCGTTAGATTTTGACAGAAATGCATAAAAAGTGGAAATAAAAATTGTTTGAGCAAAAAAATTTTTACGTAATTGCAAAAGTCAAAGTTGTTGAAAAATTAAAATAACGCATTATACATTCTTATAGCCTTGTAAAACGGTTTAAAAAGTGGAAGAAAGCTAAAAAGAAGAAACAGTTTTATAATCAAAACAAAGAAAAATCTAAGTTAAGAGGAATGAAAAACACATTTTTTATCGTTTTATAAGTTCATAAGAATGAATCTAGAAGCATAAAAATCCTAAGTCTAACCAATTCTAAAGAGTATGATAACAAAAATGACTATAATAACGGCTAGAAATTTGGACATAAATGAAAGTAAAACAAAAAGTTTTTCATTTTAAAACATAAATTTCGAACTTTGAACTCTTACACGCACACACGCAATATGAAAATGAAAATGAAAATACATAAGATTGATGAAAAGGAGACCTTCAGAGAAATTTCAAAGCATTGTAAGGATGAAAAGAAACGATTTTATTAGCAAAAAAGGGTTGATTACAAATGCTTAAACAAACTTGAAAAGGAGGGGGAAGGTTCCTTACATAGCCCCAAAACTAGCTCCAAACAGCAATCCTTGTCAACAAAATGGTTCAAAAATTTGGAACCCTGGGCTCATACAGCAGCAGGCCTTTTATAGGCAAAATTTTTCAAGTACACGCCCTCCGAAACGGGCGTGTCGGGAGGCGTGTCGGCACTATTCACATCTGATTTCGGTGATTTGACGACGATTTGACTTTGCGGCGGAAAACGCGACGGTCACGTCCCCGATCACGGGCGTGACTTTGGGCGTGTTAGGGAGGTTGAACTAGGTGTCGTGTGCGTTGAAAGTCGCCGCGCGGGTCTTGTCGACCAGGTGGAGGGGTCACGCCCGTGTGGCATCTTGACACGGGCATAACGGGTCGGGCCGACAAACATTGAACGCGGTTTCGTCGAGCTGGAAGTCTTGATCGTTGATCGGGAATGACACGAGAGTGTAGGATCATGGGACACGGGCGTGTCCTTGTCGGGTCGACGAACATCGAGCGGAAAATCGTCGAGCTGTCTGACACGGGCCTAGACACGGGGCGTGTCATTGGACACGGGCGTGTGGCCAGGCGTGTCAACATTTTTTTCTTCAATTATGGCTGGTTTCACGGGAACTGAATTGTCATGCCCAGGTCACGGGCGTGACCCATAGTACATGGGCGTGTACTTGCATTTTTTGGCATTTTTCCTGAAAATTTCAAGAAACAAAAAAAAAGCTAAGCTAGCATAATATTAATAAAATAGAAGCAATTTATTAAAGAAAACTAAGTAAAAATGACAAAAATAAAGTAAAACGACGTATTTAATGTACATAAAAATATGTATATTTAGAACTCATAAATACTCTCATACTTAAGCTTTTGCTATTGCAAAGCGAAAGTTTGAGGTGAACTTATAAGGAATAAAAAAAAACTCTAAGTTTTGCTACCGCTTAATTAATTATAAGAGAGATCTAAATAAATATACGGGGTGTAAGAGTTAAGTGCTAAAATTATGTAGATGATTTAAATAACGCAAAAGTTTTCGCCAAAAGACTTCTTGATGTAATCAAATAGAAAGCAATAATTGTAATGGTTAGATTAACAAAAATAGTTTGGAATTATATGAACTTTAGCTTATATGAGGTTTACTGGAAATAATGCAATTTACAAATTATGCTCTCAAAAAATATTTTTGAATAATTATAGAATCGTGAAATTGGCTAAGGGGGTTGATGTTGGTTTATGAAGAGGGTTTGGATTTTGAGGTGAGGTAGTTTTTTCTTGAACCTCCATTTTTTTCTTTTTGGATTATTAAGAAAATGAAATCTTATTTTCCTAATATTTTTTTTTACATCTTCATAATAATAAAATTAATCCAATGTATATGTGTGAGAGTAATGAATTTTATCCTCTTACTACGTAACATATAATCTTTTTAAATTATTGAGTGTCTATGTTTACGGAATGAAATCTTATTCTCATCGACATAGGATCTTTTAATGGTAAAAAATTTTATCATGCCAAGTAAGTCATGATAAGTAAGGGGAAAAAAAACTAGATTTTTAATTAAAAAAATGTTTGAGAGCAACCTTAATAAATTGTACGTTCCAATTTTTCAGAAAGTTAAAAGTAAACATAATTGAATTATATAGTCATTATTTTCTAACATAATATAAATACTCCTATCAATGAAAAATTAGAAGTAGTGCCTAAAACGAGTTCGCTATTTTTAACGAAACATAATGAATTCTTTAAAACTTAACCCCATCTATTTAAATTTTTCAATCAATAATTAACAAACGAATAGCAAACAAAGAATTAATAAAATTCACATATAAATAAACTCAAAACAGAATTTTTGGATAGCAAGAAAATGAAGAATGATATATTTGATTTATTTGTTTCCAAATATTTTTTGGATTTTTAGAGTTTTTATCATGTTTTGTTGTGTTTTAAATTTATTATCTTTTTTGAATTTTTGTTTTGTTTTACTCTTTTTTTTTAAATTATTTTTTTATCTTTTTTTTACGTTTTTTTTTATTTTAAAGTTGTAAATATATACATAAAACGATAAGAAACAACTATTTTTTTGAACTATTTTTTGAATTTTTTTGGTTTTTTAAAGCAAATAAGGAGAGAAATGTTGTTTACAAAGAAGAGAAAGAAAGGAGGAGGGGAAAGAGAGCAAAGAACAAAAATATTTATAAAAAATATTTACAAAACAAAACGTTGTTGATTTTTGGAATTTTGTTTTATTATCATTTTTTTAAAAAAAAATTGTTTTATAATTTTTTTGGAATTTTTTGTAAAAAAAAGAAAGAATTTTTTTTTAAAATTTTCATTTTCAATTTTTTTTTTGTTTTGTTGTTATATATATATATATATATATATATATATATATATATATATATATATGATTTTTTGGAGTGCATAAAGTAGAAGTACAATGGGGAAAATAGAAGTGCGAAAAATAAAGTGAGAAAATACTCAAATACTTAAGTCCAACATTGTCCTCAATGTTGTAACGTAAGTATGCGGAACAAATAGGAAAGGCAATATGGACAAATAAAATAAAGAGAGGGGGGGCAGAAGCTTCCCTGAAAGGAGGTTGGGGAGGTGTAGTTTAGGAACCATGCATTATTAAGAAAATAACAAAAAAAAGTAAAGAAATAGCAAAAAAGATAAACATGGGGTGCCTCGCAGGAGCGCTTTGTTTATAGTCGTGTAGCTTGACTATTTTGGCGGTTTATATATCGAGGAGGGTTATGGATTCGAAATTACCGCCAATAGGATCGCCTGCTATGTATAATTTTAAGCGATGACCGTTCACCTTAAACGAGCCTTTTTCCGGGTGGGAGACGAGTACGGTCCCATATGACCAAACCTCTTCAACTTTGCAGGGGCCGGACCAACGTGATCAAAGTTTACTGGGAAAAAGCCTAAGTCGTGAGTTATAAAGAAGGACAAGATCGCCCAGAGAAAAAGTTTTTTGGGGCTTGAGTTTTCAGTCGTGATAAAACTTAGAACGCTTCTTATAGAACTTATTGCTCTCGTAAGCATTTGCACGCCATTCATCGAGCTCGTTTAGTTGTAGTTTTCTATTTTGAGCGGCTAAGTTAGCGTCGAGATTTAAAAGTTTTAAAGCCCAAAGTGCATGATGTTCTAATTCTACGGGGAGATGACACGCTTTGCCGTAGACTAATCGATACGGTGTACAACCAATTGCGGTTTTGTATGCGGTACGATAAGCCCACAACGCATCGTCGAGTTTGATGGATCAATCTTTCATATTAAGTGAAACAGTTTTCTCTAATATGTGCTTTATCTCTCGATTTACTACCTCTACGTGGCCACTAGTTTGCGGGTGGTATGGGGTGGCAAGTTTGTGCGTGACGTCGTATCTAGCTAACGTCTTAGTCATTTGGGTGTTGCAGAAATGCGTCCCCCTATCGCTTACAATAGCGCGAGATGTGCCAAAGCGAGAAAATAGTTTTAAAGAAATGTAACGACGACTCGCGCATTGTTGGTGGGGAGAGCTTGCGCTTCCGCCCACGTCGATACGTAGTCGACTGCTACTAAAATATGCATATTTTTGAAAGACGGAGGTAGGGGGCCAACAAAGTCTATGCCCCATAGATCGAAGACTTCGCATTCTAAGAACATGTTTTGGGGCATCTCGTCGCGACGAGAGATGTTACCCGACCACTGTAACGCCCCGGCCTAGGGCATTTACATAAAAAAGTGCACTTTTTATGTAACGGCCCGGCCTAGGGCCCGAAGCCCACCCGTAGGCCCGCTACAGGGCTGCAGCCCAATACACCCCAATGCCTCTCCCGCCTGTTTTTTAGCAAGGCGCGTTGTTGGCGCGAGGTATCGAACCCGCAACCCTTGATAACACACTCTTCCAACAGTGGTTATCACCAACTGAGCTGCAGCTCAGTTGGTGATAGCCCTTTTTATGTAACGGCCCGGCCAGCGGAGCTCAGAGGCTACCGCACCCCATATGTTGGCAGCTTGTCTCGCCCCGAAGGCCCGCTACAGGGCTGCAGCCCAGGCACCCAAACCCCTCTCCGGCCTGTTTCTCACCACGGTAAGTTTTAGAGCATGCCAGAACCCATCACCTACTTAACAAGGCACCTTCAACAGCCCTCATCACCAACTGAGCTGCAGCTCAGTTGGTGATGAGGGATGTTGAAGGTGTCTTGTTAAGGAGGTGCTGGGTTCGAAACCTGGCATGCTCAAAAACCTACCGTGCTGAGAAACAGGCCGAAGAGGGGTTTGGGTGCCTGGGCTGCAGCCCTATAGCGGGCCTTCGAGGCGAGACAAGCTGTCATCCTATGGGGTGCGGTAGCCTCTGAGCTCTGCTGGCCGGGCCGTTACATAAAAGTGCACTTTTTATGTAACGGCCCGGCCAGCAGAGCTCAGAGGCTACCGCACCCCATTGGTCGGCAGCTTGTCTCGCCCCGAAGGCCCGCTACAGGGCTGCAGCCCAGGCACCCAAACCCCTCTCCGGCATGTTTCTCAGCACGGTAGGTTTTTGAGCATGCCAGGTTTCGAACCCAGCACCTACTTAACAAGGCACCTTCAACAGCCCTCATCACCAACTGAGCTGCAGCTCAGTTGGTGATGAGGGCTGTTGAAGGTGCCTTGTTAAGTAGGTGCTGGGTTCGAAACCTGGGATGCTCAAAAACCTACCGTGCTGAGAAACATGCCGGAGAGGGGTTTGGGTGCCTGGGCTGCAGCCCTGTAGCGGGCCTTCGGGGCGAGACAAGCTGCCAGGCCTATGGGGTGCGCTAGCCTCTGAGCTCTGCTGGCCGGGCCGTTACATAAAAAGTGCACTTTTTATGTAACGGCCCGGCCAGCAGAGCTCAGAGGCTACCGCACCCCATAGGCCTGGCAGCTTGTCTCGCCCCGAAGGCCCGCTACAGGGCTGCAGCCCAGGCACCCAAACCCCTCTCCGGCCTATTTCTCAGCACGGTAGGTTTTTGAGCATGCCAGGTTTCGAACCCATCACCTACTTAACAAGGCACCTTCAACAGCCCGCATCACAAACTGAGCTGCAGCTCAGTTGGTGATGAGGGCTGTTGAAGGTGCCTTGTTAAGGAGGTGCTGGGTTCGAAACCTGGCATGCTCAAAAACCTACCGTGCTGAGAAACGGACCGGAGAGGGGTTTGGGTGCCTGGGCTGCAGCCATGTAGCGGGCCTTCGGGGCGAGACAAGCTGCTGGCCAATGGGGTGCGGTAGCCTCTGAGCTCTGCTGGCCGGGCCGTTACAACCGCTGATAGGTATCGCATGCGCGCACAAAATTATGAGCATCTTCGAATAGAGTGGGCCAAAAGAAGCCCGCCTCCAGCGCCTTCCGCGCGGTCCGGTTAGCTTGATAATGCCCACCAGCCGGACCCTCGTGGCAGTGCCTAAGTATTTGCGTGCACTCCATGCCCGCGACACATCTTCGGACCGCTTGGTCCGCGCAGATACGAAAAAGTAAATGGTCCTCCCAAAAGAAATATTTCAAGTCAAAAAAGAATTTCTTTTTTTGCTGCCTTGAAAAGTCTTTTGGGAGCACCCTCGCAATTAAATAGTTCACAAAATCTGCGAACCAAGGCGGGGAAGATGAACTAGTAGTTATGGCTAGGAGGCGTTCCACGGGGAATCTGTCATTTATGTCAGATTCGACGAGCGCTTCCGCACCGGGATTTTCTAAGCGGGAGAGGTGACCGACGGCTAAATTTTCCGCGCCCTTCTTATACCGGATCTCTAAATCAAAATCTTGCAGGAGGAGGATCCATCGAAGAAGGCGGGGTTTGGGCCTCCGTTTTTGCTAATAAATATTTTAAGGCGGAGTGGTCGGTAAATATGATAACTTTAGATGCCGTTATATACGAGCGAAACTTATCAAAAGCAAAATACGACGGCTAAAAGTTCCTATTCTGTGGTCGTGTAGTTTCCTTGTGCGGAAGTGAGCGTCTTGCTAGCGTAATAAATAAGATGAAAATATTTGTTTATACGTTGGCCAAGAACGGCTCCTACGACAATATCACTAGCGTCGCACATAATTTCGAACGGAAGGGTCCAATCGGGAGCCACTAAAATGGGTGAATTGATAAATTTTTGTTTTATAAAATTAAATGCAGCCTCGCATTCTCTATCAAAGACAAAATTTGATTTCTTTTCCAAGAGGCGAGTAAGCGGCTTTGTTATTTTTGAAAAATCTTGAATGAAACGCCTATAAAAGCCCGCGTGCCCTAAGAAACTCCTAATAGATTTAACATTGGAAGGCGGGGAAAGTTTTTCGATAATTTTCACTTTGGCCTTATCGAACTCCATCCCTTAGACGAAATCATATGGCCGAGAACCAAACCTTCTCGAACCATAAAGTTACACTTTTACCAATTTAAAACAAGATGTGTGTCCTTGCATCGCTGAAGGACACGATATAAATTACGAAGACGGGACTGGAAAGAGCTTCTGAAGACAGAGAAGTCATCCATAAATACTTTCATAATATCTCCTACCAGCTCGCCAAAGATGGCCAACATGCATCGTTGGAATGTAGCTGGCGCGTTGCATAGGCCAAATGGCATTCTTCGATATGCGAAGGTACCAAACGGGCAGGTAAAAGTCATTTTCTCTTCGTCATCGGGGGAAATGGGGATTTGGAAAAACCCTGATAATCCATCAAGAAAACAAAAATACGGATGACCGGACAAACGCTCTAGAATTTGGTCTAGGAAAGGTAGTGGGAAATGATCCTTACGGGTGGCATCATTTAGTTTTCTATAATCGATGCACACCCGTCAACCCGTAACAGTACGAGTTGGGACGAGTTCATTGTGTTCGTTTTCCACTACGGAAAGACCGTCCTTTTTGGGCACCACGTGAATGGGACTAACCCACGTACTATCCAATATAAGATAAATAATCCCCGCATCTAATAATTTAATAATTTCGGCATTAACGACGTCTTTCATGTTTGGGTTAAGTCGTCACTGCGACTGAATGGTTTTGCGGTAATTATCGAGAAAGAAAATCTTATGGGTGCAGAAAGAAGGGTTAATCCCTTTTAGATCAGAAATTTGTCACGCAATTGCGTGGCGATGTTTGAGTAAAACTCTCAATAAATCAGAAGTCTCCGAATCACTCAAATGCGAAGAAATGATAACGGGAAGGGTATCATCTTTTCCCAAAAAGGCATATTTGAGTGAAGCGGGTAGGAGTTTGAGTTCAAGGCAGGGTGGTTCTTCTAACGAGGTTTTAATTCTTATGTCTTTCTTACCAATTGGTTCGAAAGGCGAGTCTATAGAGGTATCCTCATCACATTTAAAATTTTGAGCGCATAAATATCGTCGTTTAAAAATACGGGCTTGAAAATAGGGGAAGAACAATCTCCGGGATAGGTGTCTAAATTATAACAAAAGTCATCGCTCGATGACGAGTCTCATATGAAGGGATTAATAGAGAAAGTAACTTCGTCATCTCCTACCAGAAGGAGGAGACGACCGTTACTGACATCAATTAATGCGCGGGAGGTGGCGAGAAAAGGCCGACCGAGTATAATTGGTACATCGGTGTCCTCCTCGATGTCCAAGATGACGAATTCTACCGGAAAGATAAACTTATCAACTCGGACAAGTACGTCCTCCACTACCCCGGCGGGAAACTTAATCGAGCGATCCGCTAGTTGGATTCGCATTCTAGTAGGGGCCGGAGTGCCCAAACCTAATTTTTGAAAGAGCGAGAATGACATTAAATTAATGCTCGCGCCTAAATCTGCAAGAGCATATTTTACTAATATATTGCCAAAAAGGCACGGGATGGAGAACCTTCCTGGGTCATTTCATTAAGGGGCAATTTATTAGTAAGAGCCGCTGAGCAGTCAGCATTCAAAAAAATATGCGGAATATTTTCTAATTTTTGTTTATTAGAAAGAAGTTGTTTTAAATATTTCACATATTTAGGTATTTGCGAGATTGCTTCGCAGAATGGAACATTAATATGAATTTGTTTTAATAATAAAATAAAGTTTTCGTACTGCGCGTCCTTACGCTCACTATCGAGTTTATGCATATACGGCAAGGGAGTTTTAATAATTTTTTCATTTAAAATTTGTAAAGGCGGCATAATCGAAGAAGGGCGAAGAGGGGTCGGAGGTGAAATATGTACCTGGGGATCGGTCCGTTTTGGATCGATCACCTCCTTTTCGCTACGGAAGGTTATAGCGTTGATATTCTCCCGCGGATTGGGCTCTGTGTTTCCCGGCAGTGCCCCGAGCGCGCGTTCGGACATCATTCGCGCTAGCTGTCCAACCTGGAGTTCTAAGTTTTTTAGCGATCCGGTGATGTTCCAGATATTTGACTCATTGGCAGCTATATATTTAGAAATATTCTGCTCCATCGGGGAGGGTTTTGGAAGAGGGGGAGGCGGCAGAAATCCGGACGCAAAAGAATTGGTCGGGCGCTACGCACTATTTGCATTGCTCCATGAGAAGTTGGGGTGGTTCCTCCAACCCGGATTATAGTTATTATTATAAGGGTTGTTGTTGGGGTTGAAGGAAGGTCGCGCAGCATTTCCCACGTAGTCTACGAATTCATTTACTACACCGGCATTAGGGGGAATCGCCCAAGGCGGAGTGGTGGAGGCAGCAGACATCTCCGCCACCTGCTTCGTCAGCCTTTCAACTTGAAGTGCTAAGTGGGCAGTGACATCCACTTCGAAGAGACCGGTCGCCTGCTTCGGACGTCCCCGCGGGACGTTCCATTGGTAGACGTTCATAGTCATCTCTTCAATAAGAGCTTGGGCAGCCTCGGGGGTCTTATTATTCAAGGTACCCCCGGCAGACACGTCAATCATTTGACGCGTCTGATAGTTAAGCCCATTGTAGAAGATTTCAACCTGCAACCACGCAGGCAGCGCGTGGTGCGGAGACTTGCGAAGGAATTCTTTAAAGCGCTCCCAAGTCTCAAATAGAGACTCGGAATCGTTCTGCACGAACGAAGAAATGTCCGCCCGCAACTTTGCAGTTTTGGCGGGCGGAAAATACATCGTTAAGAATCGTTCTGCAAGCTCGGCCCAGGTGGTGATACATCCTCGTGTGAGGGAATTCAACCACGCCTTAGCTTTGGATCTGAGGGAGAATGGAAAAAGGTGCAAACGAATGACGTCATTAGTGACGTCATTAATCTTAAAAGTATCGCAGATTTCTAAAAAACTAGACAAATGAACGTTCGGGTCCTCATCCGGCAGTCCATCGAACTACACGACGTTTTGGATCATTTGGATAACGCTCGATTTGATCTCAAAATTATTGTTCGCCACCGTCGGGCGAACAATACTAGACCCAGTATCGTCCAAATTCGGTCGGGCGTAATATGACATTGTACGCTCGACGGCCGCGTTTGGATTGGGGTCGGCCCTAGCAACGGCAGAGTGTTCTCCGACGGATTCTTCGGGATCCAAAGAGGGATTTCTGCGTTGAGATCGAAAACGCGCAAGCGAGCGTTCGATCTCAGGATCGAAATCCAAATGTTCGGACTCCGAAGGTTGTCCACAGGTCATACACCCTAAAATATAAAGTAGAAAATTAACCTTTTTTGTTTTAAGAAAAGTTTTTAAGTTTTTTTTAGTTTTCTAGAAAAATAGATAAAAGTAATAGACTTCAGATTCGAAATAACAACTCAAAGATTCCCCGACAACGGCACCAAAAACTTGATGGCCCGCGAACAGACTCTTATGTGGGTGGTTGGTTCGATGAGTCGAACGTCGCGGGCTTGCTAAGGGAGGCAAGTGCACCTATCGCAAGTAATACAGAATATTCGGGGGAATATCGAGTTCGTAAATTTCTCGGGAAAGGGTTGATTATCCCTACTGCTCCGAAAGCACTATTATTTTACCGAAATAGTAAGTAGTTGATTTTAACTAAAAAAGGGACGAAAATAGATTAAGATTAAAGTCGATGAAGAGATAACACTCGGTATCAAATTATGTTAGGATTAAAAATATATTTGAATAACTAGAGATCTAAAGTTTCAATTTAATTAAAGCGGAAACTTGCCCGTGGAGGTTCCAAAAGAATGAGCTCACCTATCTCTAGGAATATCGCTCACCTGGACATTAAGGTTATTCGACCGGGCTCTCGTCTGACGAAGGATTCCTCTTAATGCTCACAGTACGCTAAGAACCCCGCTATTTGGTGGGGAACCCAATCCGGTAGAGTTAGTGCGCCTCCTCTCTCGAGGGTTAGTGCGGAACTCTCTTTACCTAGTGGTGATCAGTCCATACGCACGACCTCTCAGCTAGCTAGCGTATGGATAACGGAAATAGAGCTCACACATCGATATGTGGTTCTACTCGTCGTTAACCCGGGGTAAACCTTAAGTTTTTTAATTAAATAGAAAAACGAGACCTTTAGTTATTTAAAATATTTTTATATTCCAATGCTCTTCGGTACAGCGGGCTAAAAGCGATTAGCCACTCATCGGAATAGGGATGGCTTATGAGTTTGGTTAGGCGAGCGTTCTAAACTATTCGATGAAGGGTTATAAAGAAAATAAGAAGAAAAGCAAGATAACCTAATTTTAGAAAAGTTATTACAAATAACAACACCCGTACTCATCCAAACACATAATAAAGAGACAGAAATAAATCTAAGTTACCAGTAAGAGAAAATTGCATAAATGAAATTGCAAGTCCCACTCAAACGAGTGGACGGAAAATAAAAACTAAAAATTTGCAAGTCCTTCTCAAACGAATAGGACTGAAATGAAAGCGAGTCCTACTCAATCGAGTAGGACAAAATAATTGCACACACACGCACACTTGCATAATTGAAATATACACACACAAATCATACTCAAATGAGTAGGTGAAAAATAAAGGCACGTCATTTAACTCTTAACGAGTAGACGGAAATAGATACAACAAGTCATACTCAAATAATTATAAGGAAATAAAGTTCAGCCATTTAACTCCTAGCGAGTAGGCGGAAGATAAAAAAAACATGTCATTTAATTCAAATGAGTATGCGGTAAATCAAAGCTGAAAATTACAAGTTCTACTCAAATGAGTAGGCGAGAAATAAAGTCTGGTCATTCAACTCCTAGCGAGTAGGCGGAAGATAAGAAACCTGTCAATTAACTCAAATGAGGAGGCAGTAAATAAAAACAACACACGTACGCACTCTTCAGAAAATAAACACTCACGCACTCGACATAAGTAAACACACACAGTTGCACAAATGAAATAAGGAGATGAAAATTATCTCATACACGCACGCACTCAGGCGAAAAAATAAGAAAAACAAAGTTATTGAAAAATTAAAACAACTACATTTCTACCGCTAGAATGCGGTAGAAATGCATAAAAAGACAAAATAAAAATTGTTTGAGCAAAAAGTTTTCAAATTAAAGCGAGAAAAGCAAGTGCCCGAAATATTAAAACGTTTACATTTTTACCGTTAAATTTTGACAGAAATGCATAAAAAGTGGAAATAAAAATTGTTTGAACAAAAATCTTTTTACGTAATTGCAAAAGTCAAAGTTGTTGAAAAATTAAAATAACGCCTTATACATTCTTATAGCCTTGTAAAACGGTTTAAAAAGTGGAATAAAGCTAAAAAGAAGCAATAGTTTTATAATCAAAACAAAGAAAAATCTTAGTTAAGACTTAAGAGAAATGAAAAACACCTTTTTTATCGTTTGACAAGTTCATAAGAACGAATTTAGAAGCATAAAAATCTTATGTCTAACCAATTCTAAAGAGTATGATAACAAAAATGTCTATAATAACGGCTAGAAATTTGAACATAAATGAAAGTAAAACAAAAAGTTTTTCATTTTAAAACATAAATTTCGCACTTTGAACTCATACACGCACACACGCAATATGAAAATGAAAATGAAAATACATAAGATTGATGAAAAGGAGGCCTTCAGAGAAATTTCAAAGCATTGTAAGGATGAAAATAAACGATTTTATTAATAAAAAAGGGTTGATTAGAAATGCTTAAACAAACTTGAAAAGGAGGGGGAAGGTTCCTTACATAGCCCCAAAACTAGCTCCAAACAGCAGCCCTTGTCAACAAAATGGTTCAAAAATTTGGAACCCCGGGCTCATACAGCAGCTGGCCTTTTACAGGCAAAATTTTCCAGGTACACGCCCTCCGACACGGGCGTGTCGGGGGGCGTGTCAGCACTATTCACATCTGATTTCGGCAATTTGACTTTGCGGCGGAAAACGCGACGGTCACGCCCCCGGTCACGGGCGTGACATTGGGCGTGTCGGGGAGGTTGAATTGGGTGCCGTCTGCGTTGAAAGTCACCGTGCGGGTCTTGTCGGCCAGGTGAAGGGGTCACGCCCGTGTGGCATCTTGACACGGGCGTGTCGGGTCGGGTCGACAAACATTGAACGCGTTTCGTCGAGCTGGAAGTCTTAATCGTTGATCGGGAATGACACGGGCATGTCAGATCATGGGACACGGGCGTGTCCTTGTCGGGTCGACAAACGTCGAGCGGAAAATCGTCGAGCTGGCTGACACGGGCCTAGACACGGGGCATGTCATTGGACACGGGCGTGTGGCCAGGCGTGTCAAAATTTTTTTCTTCAATTGTGGCTGGTTTCACGGGAATTGAATTGTCACGCCCAGGTCACGGGCGTGACCCATAGTACACGGGCATGTACTTGCATTTTTTGGCATTTTTCCGGAAAATTTCAGGAAACAAAAATAAAGCTAAGTTAGCATAATATTTACAAAATAGAAGCAATTTATTAAAGAAAACTAAGTAAAAATGACAAAAATAAAGTAAAACGACGTATTTAATGTACATAAAAATAGGTATATTTAGAACTCATCATGTCGTCTCGCAGTAAAATAAAGCAAAGTGGAAAGAGTAAAAGTGAGTTGACGAGATGAGTGGATAGCACCGTCTCGCAAATAAAAGCAAGTCAATAAATTATTTCGCAAAACGTAAAATAAAGTAATAGGACGAGAGTGTGCATTTGATCAATATCAGTTCATCACAAGTGTCATCAATACATTTTTGATCACAAAAAGAAACTCAAAAAGAAGTTTAAGTTATACAGCAGCAAAAAAAGGGGAGAGGGGTCCGGGATCTTGCAGGCAGCATGTCATTCCTCCCCGCAGGAAGAATAATCTTCGCTCTCCACTCCATAGAGCTGGGGAACCAGATCGCGAGCGGTCACCGTCTCGGAGTCCTCCTTCACGACCCCCAGCTCCTTCATCATTTTTAGGACCAGCTCCGCCGTCATGATTCTGGCATCTCGGCACTGTTCCTCAACTTCATCCAGAGAATATTGAGGTAGAGGGGCCGGGAGGGGTTCGCGGCGAGACGATGACGGGGCGTTGGCCTGAAGACGAGTGACATGAGCTTTCAAATCCTTATTCTCCTCCTCTAGGGTCGTCATGCGCGTGTGCATCCGCTCCGCCGTCTCGGCATCCTACGAGACGCCCCATCATTAGTAAAGAATGTTTAAAAAGAATAATCGAAGGATAAATTTAACGCTTACCACGCCGCCCTGAGCTTTTGCGAGGAGGGTCTCGGCGACAGATAACCTTTTCGCGATGTCGTCGGATTTCACTCGCTCCGCCGCCAGGCCTGCCTCAGTGTCTTTCCACTTCTTATTAGTGTAAATCAGGCGGCGCGAGGTGCGATGCGAGAGCTCCAAGGCACGTAGTTGGGCGTGGGAGGACTTCAGGACGAGGTCTCGCGAGGACTCGTTCTCGGGGGAGACTGCCTCGGGAGCACCATAAAGGCCATAGCCCACAGAGAAGGCATGGCTGGTGGGAACCTCCTGCTCTTTCCAAGAGGGAAGGAGGGTGGAGATGGACACGCGGTTGATGTCCTTCTCCGACACCAGAACGGGGGCGCCGGCAGCATCTTAGATCGCGGGGCCCAGGTTGAATTTTAGATGAGAAGAAGGGGCTGGGAGACTGGGAGAAGTAGGTTTGTGAGATGTATCGATGGCAGGCTAATTAAAAGTGACTGCAGGCCGATCGGGTAGAGCCGTCTTGCGGGCGGGCGAGACGACATGAGAGGGAGGCGAGCGCGGCGACTGAGAGTCCCCTATAAAGACGAGGCTCAAGCACCCTGACATCTCCTTCTCCTTCGGGGCCTTCTTTTTCCCCTTAGAGATGACCCCATATTTTTTCATCTTTTTCTTGGGAGGGCTGGAGAGAGAGTGGGCCGTGTCGCCTGCAGGCCTCTTCGGAGTGACAGGAGCCATGGACACTCTCGCCGCCTCAACCGCCGCGCTGGTGAGACTGAGGCCCTTGTTTGGTTGGATGTCGCTCTTGTAGGGGGGGTGGACTGGTACGACCTGCTCTCCTAAAACAAAGAAGAAGGTGATGAGATGGCGAGACGAAAAGTAATAAAACGCGAGACAAGAGAGCGAGAGTACCTTCGCCGGGGAGCACGGGAGGTAGCGAGTCGAGGCCTCGCCGCAAGAAGTTGACCTCGAAGTTTTTGCCGACGAAAAATTCGTACAACAGCTTGTCTGTGCCGCCCACCTACGGGGACACATAAAAGATCTCGGCGAGCGACACAGGCGCGAGCAGGACGCCCCCGAAGTTGTCGCGGATGAACACAAATCTGGTGAGCCAATGATGATTTTTATTTGGCGTCTTGCACACCTTGAGCCCTTGCCCAGTGAAATACCAGACGCCGTCGGCGTAGCCGTGGTAGATGAAGAGCTTGCGGAAAACCGTCAAGCTAAACTCGATGCGCTGCCGGCGCATGTAGCGGGCGAAAGCAATTAACACTGAAATAGCATGCGGGTTAAGCTGCGCCGGGTCGACGCCGAAGTACTTTAAGACCTGTTTTACCTTCGGCAGGAGGGGCAATCTCAACCCCGCCTCGAATTGCGAGACGGGGAAGGCGAGTTCTCCCGGGTAATAGGTGTTGATCGCCTCGCCAACCTTGGGGGGCCGCAATTCAAGCCCCTCCTTCATGTACTCGCGGACGAAGTTGCGGTATTCTTCGTCAGGATGCCTGCCGAGAGGGAAGTCATGATCGATAAAACGTTTCCCGCAGCGACTGCGCCCCTCGCCTTACTCAACTTTCTTCTTCCCCATTTTAGGCGAGACGGATGGAGGCGAGATGGTTGAGATAAAAGAAGCAGCGCGAAGAAGCAAGAAGGAGAATCGGCGAGACGGCTGAGGAAGAAATAAGCGATAGGAATAAAAGAGCGAGAGGGATGGGCGAGACGGAAGAAGCAAGGGGGCAAAGGCTTGGACGCAGCAGGGGTGAAGGCACAGATGTCCTTCTGCTCCGAGGGGCAGGAGTATTTATAGCTGATATGGTCAAACAGATAAATGGGCGGGAAAAATATATATGGGAAGGGGAAGAGTCGGTCGACGGTTCACTCTCTCTCCAAAACCTCGATTTGTGTGGCCCATCACAATCACAGGACAGAGTAATTAAATTAAAAGAAAAATTAAATGAAAATTAAGGGATTAGACTGGAAGCAATAAATATTTAAACATACCCCCCCCCCCCCCCCCCCGCATAAGGAGGGCACTATGTCCTCAGACGTTGTCGGTGAGACGGTAGCGTAACAAGTTACACAATTATTACAGCATTAAAATACAAAAACAAAGAAGAAGAAAAGAGCGAGATGGATGAATAAAGCGGGTCGAGCAGGGCAGTCTCTAATACGAGAGCCATTTCCAGCGGCCACTGTGAGCCCCCGCGCAGGGGGGGCCTACTGTGCGAGTGGAAGGCGCAAACAGCGCCAAGCCCACTACGCGCGAGACGGAGCTGCTTGTCGACCTCGCTAATAATGGCTTGATGGTCGGTCCCCTCAACTTCTATCCCAGTGTCAACCTCGGAAGAAAGGCGAGCGCATTCAGTCTCCAGTCATTAGATTCGCCTGTCAGCCGCATGGCTGTCCTGCTCTAGCTTGCTGATGATGCGCGCGTGCTTCTTGAACATCTCAGCCGTCTTGCGCTTCATCTCCACCGGGTCCGTGGGATCGCCCAGGTAGTCTTCAATCCCGTCTATAGGAGGAGTGGCAAGACGACGAGTCGCCTAAAGAGCTCCTCAGCGGGCGAGTCGGTCTGGGCGCCTACGCAAGGAGTCGAGGCGCAGAGTGAGGGAGGCTCTCGCAGGAGGGTGTGCGAGTAACGAGCGGGACAGGGAAGTGAGAGGGAAGGTTTTTTACCAGGATGTCGGGAGGTCCCGGCGGCCTGAGAAGGGTCGTCTCGCCTCTCGTTAGGAGGAGTGGATGGAGGAGTGTAAGGCTGTGGGGAGTCAGATTCTTCGCGATGGGCAACGGTGTCATCCCGCGGACTAACCGGTCGGCGTAGAGGCGCGGGGGCTCCCTGAAGATGCAAAATGGTAAATAAGCAGATATGGATGAAAAGATAATTGGGGCAAAAGCGAGAACTCACCTCCTTCTCTCTAGGAGATGCGGGAAGGAGGAGAGGGGCGGGTTTCCAGGACAGCGCGAGATGGCCCCTCGGCCGAGGAGGAAGGGTCGCCTGTCTTTACCTTCTTCTAGCGAGGCGAAGAAGACGGTAAGGAGGGAGGGGCGCGAACCAGAGCCTTGGTCAGAGCGGCCACGTTGGCCTTATTCTGCTTGCGCACCATCGCAAGGCGCTCGCAGAAACTCTGGCTATAAGACATGATTGTAATAGGGCAAAGGAAGGAAGGAGTGTGAAAAGGGGGATTTCTATATGAAGTAGGAATCCTATATTTATAGATTCCGGTGTGGGGCCTCACCAAAGATTCCCTCATAAATACACACATAAATACGCTTTAATAACACGAGCCTCGGTTGGACTTTCTTTCCGAGCTTAAAATAATCTCGAAAAGAGCAGGGATTGTGTACAACCTCGAGCTCGTAGGAACAGTTCGGGCTCGAAGAGAGGGGAAGATAAGGCAAGATGGACTCTTTGACAGAAGCCTACTCATTGGCGAGTGGGTCCCAGGAAAAGGATTACTCGTCGGGTTAAGGCCGGCTCGCTAGGCGAGAGGGCCCCAATGGTTCAGGCGAGAAGGGCCCAACAGCTCAGGCGAGAGCCTTCCCTGGCGAGACGGACCCAGGGAAAGGGCCCAGCCGCTCAGGTGAGAGCCTCGCTAGGCGAGACGAGCCCCAAACGAGGGGAAGCTCTCACCCGCGAGACGATGCTCTCGCCGAGCGCCGGTTCAGTTAGGAGGCGGTTCACCTTTTTAGCCCAAGGTGATTTTACGCTTTTGCCCGCAGTGGTATGTATATAACCCTTCAGAACAGCTGAGTTTGGCTATTGGCAGGCCAACCAAGGGTATTTTGGTATTTTCAGGTCGGTTCAGTTTAGTTATTGGCAGTTCAAACTCAAAGTCCTATAAATATACCCATATGGGTTCTTCAGAAGCACTTTTTTCCCGGGATTAAAAAAGAGTTTTTCTGTGCTTTCTGAGGAGCTCCGAGCCCAGCTTTTGGCTTTGGAGGGGAAGCTCTCAGAGATCTTCCGGGTAAGCGGTGAGACCTCCCTGCTGAGGTTTTAGGTTTGGTTTCTGGTCCTTCATAACCAGTCGGAGGTCAGAGCTCGGGACAAGTAGGTGTTGGCTACGCCCCTAATTTCGAACTTTCGTCGATGTCAAATTTTGGCTTCAACAATATATATAAGAGAAAAGTTGTTTTTGGTGAAACATTCAAAAATACCAATTATGCCCTTTTTTTATATTTTGCTGACTTGACATATATTATAATCTATTTCAAAGAAATTAAAATACAATATCCATTCAAGTAATTACACTATCAAAAATTAGAAGTAATGATGAAAATCCATTTAAATTCAAAAAGTTTTTTAGTAGAGCTCTTACACCTACTATGGTAGGTTGTCATTAGGCATGTCAGCGGTCTATTCAAGGAAGGTTGTCATTAGACATATCCGTGGTATTTTCGAGGTGATGACATTAAATCAATACACTTTATTAAAGTCAAAATTAATATTTTTTGGTCAAAACATATATTGTTTTACAAAATAAAAATTGTAATATTAATGTATATTTTTACGGTCATTTTGAGTACTCAAATGTATATGTTGCGGGCGAAACCCGCCGTGATGGGTCGGGCGAAACCGTCGTCGCCGGTCGGGTTTCGTCATCATCCATTTTCTGGATGCGACCGAAGGCCGCCCGAGAGCATCGAGTCAGGGGTCGGGTACTGTCGCGCCTGGCCGTAGGGGCGAAGCCCCGTGTCGGGTACTCGTATATATATCTTTCAATATTATAAGAGAATAGTTGTCTTCGTGAAACATTCAAAAATTCCAATTATGACCTCATTTTTATATTTTAATGACTTGACATGTTATAATCTATTTCAAACAAATTAAAATACAATGTTCATTCAAGTAATTACACTATCAAAAAATTAGAAGTAATGATGAAAATCCATTTAAATTCAAAATAAAATTTAGTGGAGCTCCTACACCTAATATGGTAGGTTGTCATTAGACATGTCAGCGATCTATTTAAGGAAGGTTGTGATTCGGCATATCAGTGGTATTTTTGAGATGATGACATTAAATCAAACAACTTTATTAAAGAAAAAACTATATTTTTAGGTAAAACGTATATTATTTTACAAAATAAAAATTGTAATATTTATGTATATTTTTTTACGGTCATTTTGAGTACTCATCTGTATATGTTGCGGGAGAAACCCGCCTTGATGGGGCGGGCAAACCCGTCGTCGTCAGTCAGGTTTCGCCCCCATCCATTTCCTGGATGCGGCCGAAGTCTGCCCAAGAGCATCGAGCTGGGGCGGGCGAAGCCCGCCGTCGCCGGCTGGGTACTGCCGCGCCTGGCAGTAGGGGCGGAGCCACGTGTCGAGCACTCCTGTGTGTGTGTGTGTGTGTGTGTATATATATATATATATAATAATAATAATAATAATAAACAGCTGATTGAGCACGAGTCACTTAAAACCAAAAATCGTAAATCGAAGCGGAACCACAAAGAACCGAACTGAACCGTTCACTAATTATCCGGGTTCCGGTTTGAATTTTTGAACCGTGAACAACATTGGTCCGGTTATGGTTCTTTCATTTTATTATCTTAACTGAAACCAAAACCAAAACCACAACATACAAGTCACAAGCGCTTTGAAGAATTTTAGACCCGATCCGAACCGGACCGAAGTAGAACCGAACAGCGACTCATTTATTATTATTTTTTATAATATTTTTATTAGAATTAATATTATTATAATATCATTATTTATTATAATCTATCTATAATATATATACTTACTTTTAATGGTGAAATTGCAGCGTTTTGAAGTCAAACCGCAATCGTACCAAAGGGGGCTGATTTTGGACTGAAAAAATCGCACAACACCAAAATTGTGCGGTGTGATTTGAACAATGCATCAACATTACACGATCTTGATCTTCAAATTTTTGAATGTATATTGGAGGTTCAAGGTTCATGTCTGCTCTCGGGAGTCAGGAATTCAAATTCTGAATATTATTTAATATTTGTCAAAAAAAAGCCGAAAAGGAAGAATAATATCAAAATGGTTTCTAACATGAATTTCAACAATTGATGTCTAGTAATAGTCGAAGAGGAAGGAACCACTAGCCAAAGAGGAGACGACAAAACTACGGAAAAATGAAGATAACCTATACTCATTGGAGATAATTAGAATGTCAGGCCCTCTGGAAGAAGTTGGTACGTATGATGACAACAGTGTGATGCGGATTTATAGATTTTGCACTGCCAAAAACCACACCGCAAACTATGTAGTTTGGTAACAAATAAAATCGTTCCACAACAAAACCGTTTGGTGCGGTTTAAAATCAGTACGGTTAGGTGCGGTTTTGTGGTTTTGCGATTTCGATTTTTAACTTTTAGTTCTACGTATTATTTTACACAAAAAAGTACCCCCCCCCCCCCCCCCGGTATAACGTGAAATTCCTGCGTCCGGGCCCCAGACTTCGAATTCCCTCTTGCAAACCATTCTAATGAGTTTACTTTTCTCCTCAGGTATTTTATTTTTGACCTCCCTCATTCATTCCGCCAAGTTTGGTTTTGGTTCTGGTTGGAACCGATTGGAACATGACCGAACCACGTAGAACCGAACCAAACCGTTAGTGGTCGGTTTGGTTTTAGTTCTTGTTGAACCGTAACCGGAACCGTTGATACAGCGGTTTCAAAAAATTAAGCTGGAACCGGAATCAGAACCGGAACCGGTCAAATCAAAAAAGGTTTTGATTCTAATTTGAAGAACCGTTACTTTAACGGTTCGATTTACGATTTTTGTAAACCGGAACCGTGACAGCTCTACACTTGATATCTGCATTTAAAAGTGCCATAAGAATTGATATTGTAGTGAGCTTCTAGAAGCTGCCTGAGCCTGGGGTATTGACAATGCCCACATACTAATATACCAAATACATCAGGGATTGCATGATTGCTGGTAGGTTTAAAAACTGAAGACTATAATATTTAATTTAGTAACTTTAATTAATTAAATAAAACTTAAAAAGGAAGTTAAATAAATTTGTTTATTAATTCGAAAATTAATAGAATAAGAAATAGTTGTCCTTTTATATTAATTAGAATGTCATAATATGTATATTATAATTCAATCTATAAAAATATAATGAAACGATCATATCGTTTATCGTAATTCTTAAGCCGACCAAACAAAAATGTCATTATGATGATAAACAAATACATTGTTTATAAATAGAGAATTAATGACCGACAAATGAATGGATAATATTTAAAATTCGGGCAGTTCCCTCCCAACATTAAAAAAAACTTGTTACGGCCAGCTCGATGTTCCGATCAGACCGGATTAACTTACACTGTCTTAGGTAGGGAGCGCGCGAGCCCGCAAATAGTCACAGAAAAAGAAAACTGACAATACAATTTTTTGACGTAGAAAACTCGTCAACCGAGTGAAAAACCACGTGATCGGATCTGTGCCGACCAAACCTCCACTAGATCTGAGCGCTGTTACAGGACTTTTCTAGAAACTCGAGGGTGACAGGCCGCCTCTCGTTACAGTTATTGGGGGGAGAGAGAAGAGCTCGGAGGGTGACATGCCACCGTTCACAGAGCTGGCTATTTTTTCGTGTGTTGTAGGGAGCAATACGCTGGTTGTATTCTGGAATCCTCTAGTAGTTCTTGGAGGCGGGAGCAGCTTGTTGCGCTTGTTCTGATGTCTGGGGCTTGGGAGATCGTGCGATGCACTTGGCGCATCCAATCCTCTGTGGATCATCTCCTGTTGTACTTAGAGGAGACGTGAATTGTTGGCTTGCTGATGCTTGGTGGGCTCGTTGCTGAGTTGCGGGCGTTGTAAAAATTTGTAATTTGCGGAAAACGGGAAACCTGACGCTGGAATACTCAACCTATCTGAGCTCAAGTAAGCCAGATGCAAACAGAAGAACAAGTATCTTGTATTATCAAAAAATCTTTACAAGTCGAGTCATACATGACAAGACATGATTCTGATGTACCCGATGGAAGCAGAAAAAATACAAGACAAGAAACTAGACGCGCGGACTCAAAGAGTAACCGCAGACTCAAAGAGTAATCACGACTCTGCTGCTACACTACAGAGTCCGCTAAATCCGCTAAGTCACCAAACAGCAACCTAGCCGTGCGGACTGCCCGTTATTCCAATGCTGAACTCTGTCTGTTGATCTGCAAGCCGCCTAACCGCGCGGTCGCCTAATCGCCAGATCACGCGAACTACTGTTGCTGAACTGAATAAGCAACCAAAAACGGACAGCTTATTGAACTGGGAAACAAGTTGCAGAAGAGAAAATCGCCTGGTCGCAAGCCACGACCTGCTGCTAACCGCTGATTGCAAACTGCAGAGTCCGCACTGTCCCTGACCGATGTCAGAACTAAGTCCATGGCTTTCCAGCGCTATTCGCGCAACCTGCACAGCACAACCCAGTGAAACTCTTCCAAGCGTGTTAATAGAAAATCCTATCCGCAGCAACTACCAGAGCTCACTTACTATTCTTTCGATGTGTAAGTTGATGTGATAGAGAGTCTTATTTATAGGCATGGAGAGGAGTGTGATCACTTCCATAGCCGAAAAGATCACCACCCTATCCCGCGGCCAGTACGGGGAGTATCCGCATAACCGCAGATGGCCAACCTGCCAACCACCAAGGTCGGATAGAAATCATATACGCCCTGCCGCCACAGTCAAGCAAGGACATGTATCCTGGTAGCTGAATCATGAAGATGTCTTTATCTATTTTCCCATAAATAAAAGCATTCTTTATGTCCAGCTGTCACATCTTCCAATCTTGGCAAGCCGCCAAGGCCATCACCACCCGAACTGAAGTCATCTTTGTAACAAGACTAAATGTCTCTCCATAGTCTTCTCCGTACTGCTGAGAAAATCCTTGAGCTACAAGGCGAGTCGTGTACCGCTCGATGCTCCCATTTGCCTTCTTCTTCAGCTTATACACCCACCTGTATGTCACAGGAGTAATGCCATCATCCTTGGGCACAAAGTCCCAGGTCTCGTTTTTCATGAGGGCAGCCATCTCTTTATCCATAGCGTTATCCACTCCTTGACCCCAGTAGCGTCTTCAATGCTAGAAGGCTCTCACTTATCTAGAGGGTCTGCAAAGAAATAAGAGAACAAGCTCGTCGTGTTTCGTTTGCAATAATGAGCTGGTGGTTTGATGATCCTCTTCGATCTCCGAAGAGTCTGACCCTTGCTGACAACCTCCGCTGCCACTTCTGAATCAGCTCTGTTCCCGGGCAACCTTTGAACATCGCTACCCCTGCTTCCTGAACTGGAAGCCTCCGCCCTAGAGCTAGAATCACTTGGAGCTCCTGGTAACACAGACAGCTCCACCAAAAGATCCTTAGCAGCCTCCTCTTGTCCGCCATTCGACCTGCTTTCCTATAGCTCCACAGAGGAGCCACCTCCACATGGCGTCAACTAGTCGAAGACCACATCTCTCGAAACAACGAACTTCTTTGTCACTGGATCCATACACTTCCATCCCTTCTTCCGCTCATCATAGCCCACAAAGACAAGCTTTCTCGCCTTCACATCCAGCTTTGTCCTGAGAGTATCCGGGACTTGTACGTAGCAGGTAGATCCAAACACCCGAAGATGTTCTACGTTGGGCTTCTCCTTAAACATCATCTCATAAGGAGACTTCATGTTGATCGGACTCAGAGGCATCCGATTGATGACATAGGTAGCACAAGCCATCCCTTCCACCCAGAAGGACCTTGGAATGCCTTTGGCATGAAGCCAACACTTGTAAGTCTTCATCAGATGATGAATCTTTCGCTTTGCTACACCATTTTGTTGTAGAGTATGAGCACAAGTGAGCTCCCTTTGGATGTCGTGCTTCATGCAGAAGTTAGAGAACTTAGTTGAAACGAATTTACCTTCATTGTCTGTTCTCAACTTCTTAACCCGCAGGCCAAGCCGGCCCTCCATCAGCTCCTTGAACACCACAAACAAACAGAACGCGTCTGACTTCTCCTTTATGAAATACACCCAAGTGTACCTCGAGTAGTCATCAATCAACACCAGCATGTACCTACTGCGTCATAAGGCTGGCGGTGATGGTCAGCCCCATCAAATCACCATGGAAACACTCTAATGGTGCTTTACTTCTGGTCTGTGACTTGTCAAACGGAAGGCGATGAGCCTTACCATATTGACACCCCGCGCAAACATGACCGTCGCCAAAAGTTGACAACTTAGACAAGAATTTCACAAGGCTCTTCACTGTCATGGCTTTCAGCTTGTCCATCCCAACGTGTCCCAGCCGCTTATGCCAGATAACAGCACTATTGTTGGCCTTTATCCGATCAACATAGGAACTTGTTGATAGCACAAACAAGTCATTTACCCTTCTCCCTACATGAGCAACGTTAACCTTAACCGCTGACACATTGTGGAGAAACTTCACTTCTGTTGGACCGAACATAACGTGATAGCCTGCGTCTACTGCATTGGTCTCTGAGAAGTGGTTTTTCTTCATGCCCGGTATGTGATACACACTGCTCAAGGTGAGTGGACCCTTATCACTACCTAAAGAAACAACACCCTCCTTCCCTATCACTAATCCTGGTTCACTTAGACTATCAGAAGAAATAAAGCAAACTGAAGGTTGATCACTGCTCATCTTTTGTTCCCTCTAATACCATGTAAAAATTTGTAATTTGCGGAAAACGGGAAACCAGGCACAGGAACACTCAACCTATCCGAGCTCAAGTAAGCCAAACGCAAACAAAAGAGCAAGTATCTTGTATTATCAAAAAACCTTTACAAGGCGAGGCATACATGACGAGACATGATTCACCGATGTACCCGATAGAAGCAGAAAAAATACAAGGCAAGAAACTAGCAGCGCAGACTCAAAGAGTAACTGCCAGCTTTGCTGCTATACTACGGAGTCCGCTGAATCCGCTAAGTCGTCAAACTGTAACCTAGACACGCGGACTGCCCGTTATTCAAATGTTGAACTCTGTCTGCTGATCTGCAAGCTGCCTAACTGGACGGTCGCCTAACCGCCAAATCACACGAACTGCTGCTGCTGACTTGAACAAGCTGCCAGAAACGAACATATTATTAAACTGGGAAACAAGTTGCAGAAGAGAAGACTGCCTGGTCGCAAGCTGCGACCTGCTGCAAACCGCTGGTTGCAAACCGCAGAGTCTGTGTTGTCCATGACCGAAGTCAGAACCAACTCCCTGGCTTTCCAGCGCTATCTGCAAAACCTACACAGCACAACCTGGTGAAACTATTCAAACCGCACGGATATAAAATCCTATCTGTCGCAACTACCCGAGCTCACTTACTGTTCATTCGATGTATAAGATGATGTGACAGAGGGTCCTATTTATAGGCATGAAGAGGAGAGTGATCACTGCCCTAGCCGATATGATCACCACCTTATCGAGCAGCGAGTACGGAGAGTATCCGAACAACCGTAGATGGCCAAACCGCCAACCACCAAGGCCGGATAGAAATCCTATCTGCCCTGCCGCCACAGCCAAGCCAGGACTAGAACACCACAACAACAGACTCTGCGAATACACTATCAGTCCACACACAAGCGGACTCAGCTCCATTCTACATACACCTGCAGACACTTTTCCAGTACGCATACTCTGAGCACGCAAATAAGCAAAAGGCTAATAGTTACCGAGCTAGGAGGACAAAGAAAGCAGTCCGCCCAAACCGCGCGACCTCCAGGATTGAGCACACCTGGACTTGGTACAAACTGGACCAAGTCCACACCAACAACCATCCCTGGTGTGAACACAACACTAGTGGATACAAAGATCAATCCGCACAAAGTCGGTGGACTCCAGAACCAGTCTGCACAAACCGGCAAACTGAGTGGATAACCATCCTATCTGCCTGGCTACCTCTGGGATCAAACTGTCAGCCACTTCTAAGTCGAACTGTCAAGCCGCCACCCTCTGTCCGCACAGGCCGTGTGGACAGACCGCCCAGGCCGCCCACTTTCACTTCAAAAAATTCAACAGGCGTTGAACACTTGCAGTGATTTTGAGAACGGAGCACACGGAGGTGCGCTTGGAGCAGACTTGATGGCAGAGCGCGTCGAGCGATTGCTGATGGAGAGAACGCGGCGCGCTTGTTGGAGGAGAGCGCGTAGGGCTCTTATTGCTGAGCGATTGCTGGTAGAGAGCACATAGAGCTCTTGTTAGAGGAGAGCGCGTGGAGTGCTTGCTAGTAGAGAGTGCGCAGGACGCTTGTTGGAGGAGTGTGCGCAGAGCGCTTGTTGGAGGAGTGTGTGCAGGGCGCTTGCTGGAGGAGAGCGCGCAGGGAGCTTGTTGGATGAGAGCGTGCAGGGCGCTTGCTGGAGGAGAGCGCGCAGGGCTCTTGTTGAAGGAGAGCGTACAGGACGCTTGCTGGAGGAGAGCGTGCAGGGCGCTTGCTGGAGGAGAGCGCGCAGGGCGCTTGTTGGAGGAGAGCGTGCAGGGCGCTTGCAGGAGGAGAGCGCGCAGTGAGCTTGTTGGAAGAGAGCTCGCAGAGCGCTTACTGGAGGAGAGTGCGCAAGATGCTTGTTGGTAGAGAACACACAGGGCACTTGTTGGAGAAGAGCGCATAGAGCGCTTTCTGGTAGCGAGTGAGCAGTGCGCTTGTTGGAGGTGTAACAGCCCAAATTCGAGAAATAGGAAAATATTGGGTGACACGGCCTGGGACACGGGCATGTCCCAGGGCGTGTCCTGCTCGGGTTGAGCAGATGGGCGCGTGGTCGACGAAATTCGTTCGACGAATTTTCGGGAGGTACACACCCGTGACACAGGCGTGTCAGGGGGCGTTACCTAGGGCGTGTCCTCCCTTGGTCGACACCAGAGTATTTGGTCGACGAAAGTGGTCGACAGAGGGAACACGCGTGCTACACGGGCGTGTACCATCCGACACGGGCGTGTCGGAGGGCGTGTCCCCTCTGGTTGACGAACTTTAATCGATGATCGTCGAGTGGCAAGCAAGGGGTACACGGCCTGTGAACCGGCGTGTCACAGGGCGTGTCCCGCTGTGTCGAGAGGTCGACACTTTTCTCTCGACGAGGTGTTGAGTGGGTTACACGCCTTGGGTCACGGGCGTGACTGGGCCGACACGGGCGTGTACCCTGGCCGTGTTCTATTTTGGACATGTCAGATTAAGTCAGTTTGTGTACCGCTTAAGGTACACGCCCTGTGACACGGGCGTGTCACAGGGCGTGTCAGGCCCGAAGAGTGATTTTGGCAGATTTTCTGGCCGTTCATTTTCCCTGTTCTGGATCTAATGGTCCAGCCTTCTTTCCTATGAATAAAAAGGCCGAGAATGGGATAAATTCCCTTCATTCTCATCTCCTTCGTCTTCTTATCATTCCAATAGAGAGAGAAAGAGAAAGGGAAAGGCCAAGGCAAGGAAAGGAGAAAGGAAAGCCAGCTGCTGGAGGAGCTACGGAGTTCGGATTGAAGATCCGAGAACGGATTCGTGAAGGCAAAGCCGAGGCGGTGACTTCCATCCGGCTACTTCATGGCGTTGAAACGATCTTCAAGGGTAACGATCTCCTTCTTGGACATCGAAGTCCTTTCTTTATGCATGTGCGTGGGATCCTCCACCAAGAGGTGGATTTTGTAAGCGATTCCGAGGTTGAGTTTGCAACTAGAGCCGAAAGTGTCGAGTACGGAATAGACATGTTGTGTGAAGCCCATCTGGACGGGTAGTCTGGATTGGTGATGATCATGGGTAAACCGGAGAAGACTCTGTGGATTTGATTATATGAACTGTTTATGCTTTATGGTATGGTTGTGTAATTGTATGGCTGTTGATGAATGAATATATGGAGGCTTTGAATAAGCTCCTGGTTGTGGTGAAAGATCAATGGGTAGCACGCCTGGGAAGTGTGAGATAGCCCTGGCTGGTTACACCACATGGTGTGAGTTGGTCTGTATTAGTGAGGATCGATGAGTGGCAATGTCTGGGAGGATGTGAGGAGTACCCTACTTGCTGCACCACATAGTGTGGGTCGATCAGAAATAGGTGAGGGGTCGATGGGTAGACATGCCGGGGTAGCCTCGATAAACCTAGCTGCTACACCACATGGTGTGGGTCGATCTGCTCTGGTTGTTTGTGGATGCCGTGAGGTAGTACCTCTGAGTGGTATGGACCGAATGTCGCTAATAATAAGATTGGTGGACTAGGATTGAACCTCCCAACCAACAAGTGAAGAGCCTCAGATCGGCGGTGTACGACTAGGATACCCGGTACACCAAGAAGGTGCCCTGAGTGGACGGAGCGTCTGGTGGATACCAGCGTTTGTGATATGATTGTGATTGGTAGTGTTGATTCCTATGATTATGGCAATGCATACAGGGAAGGAACCGCTGCCCCGGGTAAGGGGTAGGGTCGTTATAATGGGTTAGCTAATGCTGACCATTACTTTGTTTTCTGCTTTGGACTAGATAATGAATTGCAGGTATTGATGCTTGAATTGAATTGCTTGAGCGGAATGGAGGCTAGCAGCTAAAGGCCCTCGAAGGTCGTGCTAATCGTGGTTGGATTTCATGTGTGGTCGGCCTGCGTGCCGATGTACGAAAATATATTTATGTAAAGAGAAACCTGTAAGGCCTTAAGGCCATGTGTGTGTGAGTTGTAATTCATTCCTGGTTTGGATATATAAATGTGTAGTTTATATAGTAGTGGACATTCTTTAAGTTGAGTTCATGATAACTTAAAATGCTGCGCTAGAATGTATTGAGTTAGGATGCGAGTAGATTTTGATTTCCACAAGTAATTTCGTCGCTTGTCTGTGACATATGGCGTGGGGCCCCGGTCGGACCCACCGTTATATGTCACGTGACGAGTGGGGGCGTTACAAAGTGTTGTAACGCCCCTAGCTGATCCAACGTGACAGCGTCAAGGCTCTGCTCTAGGCGACGCTACTGGGCTGCAGCCCAAGCACCCCAACCCCTCTCCCTCCATAGGCGGGTTGTTGGTGGCTACAACCTCCCTTTGATGAGCGAACTCGACAGTTAAGCTGGGCCGTACGGGAACTTCCCAGGAGGTCACCCATCCCAGTACTACTCTCGCCCAATCACGCTTAACTATGAAGTTCCTTCACTCTCAACACCAGTTAGGCTGCAGCTCAACTGGTGATGAGAAGTGAAGAAACTCCATAGTTAAGCATGCTTGGGAGAGAGTAGTACTGGGATGGGTGACCTCCTGGGAAGTCCCCGTACGACCCAGCTTAACTGTCGAGTTCGCTCATCAAAGGGAGGTTGTGGCCACCAACAACCCGCTTGTGGAGGGAAAGGGGTTGGGGTGCTTGGGCTGCAGCCCGATAGAGTCTCCTAGAGCGGAGCCGTGACGCTATCACGTTGGATCGGCTAGGGGCGTTATAGGAGGAGATCATGCAGGGCACTTGTTAGAGGAGAGCACATGGTGCTTGCTGGTAGAGAGCGCGCGAAGCGCTTACTGGAGGGGAGCATGCAGAGCGTGAAGTGAAGAGTCACGTGCAAGGAAGCAGCGTGCACGAGAGTGTGCGGGAGTGTGCAAGGAAGGGACGCACGCAAGAGGTGCAAGGAAAAAGCGCATGTACGAGCGCTCAATGAAGCAATGAGCATGAGAGCGCATTATGGGATGGAGGGCGCGAATACGTGTTAGGAGGCGAAGCGTGTACGGGCGCGTAAGGGCATGTAAGGAGGCGGAGCACACGAGAGTACGCAAGGAAGAGATGCGCTCGAGAGAGCGCAAGGAGGCGGCGCACGCGAAAGCGCACGAGGAAGAGAAGTGAAGGAGAGAGAAATTCTGTAGGAGGAGAAATGGAGGAGAGAGAGAAATTCTGTATGATGATTTTCCGGGAAAAGAGGAGAAGATGAAGTTATTCGAAAGAGACTTCAAAGACGAAGGAGATCTTCAAGGAATGCTTGATGATCTTCCAAGGGGAAGAAGGAAATGAAGGAGGAAGGAGAGGGAAAACCCGTAGGAGGATTTTCTGGTTAAATGGATAATGACAAAAAAGGAGGATCTGAGGCCTTATTTATTGGCTTCATGGGTGGTTATGGAGGTTATGCGGCTGTCCGCAGTCCATAACCACCATGATCGATATTTATAGGCCGATTTCATGACACATTATGCACATATTGTTTTATAATTTTACTGGACGCACCTCAATTCTATTTTTGGCTACGCACTTCCCCCACCACAGGAGGTCATGCGGGCGGTTATGTGGGTGGTTACCAACGTAACCGACGACGACGATGGCCGTCTAGCCGATTGGAAGGCGAGGCCAAGGACAGGCGGCCAAATGGCTGCCCATTCTGGGCGAAACGAAGGCCTCCCCTGTCAGGGGCGGGGGCCAAGGACGGGTGACCATTTGGCCACCCGTTCTGGGTGAAACGACGACCACCCCAGTTAGGGGTGGCGGTCGAGGACGGGAGACCATTTGGCCGCCCGTTCTGGGCGAAACGATGGTCGCCCTAGTTAAGGGCGACAACTGAGGACGACCGACCATTTGGCTTCCTGTTCTGGGCATCAGAGAAAATGGGGAGGGTGGCAGAAGGGCTGCCCTCCCTAGAAGAATGACCGGCCGTCCAAATCGGGAAGCCGGTGGGGTGGAAGGTTGGGAGGCAGCGTGCACCTGCATGCTGCTAGGGCTGCGCGCACGCAGGTGCTCGCGCACGCGCACGTGAGCAAACCGTGGCTAGGGTTGTGAACGTGCAGGTGCGCGCGCACGCACGCGGGAGAAAATCGTGCGCGGGTCCTGAAGCGCATGGGTCCCGAAGCGTGCACGCGGGACCTGACCGCATACAATAGTGTGCGCGGTCGAGTGGGGTCAAGCGAGCTCGCTCGCGCGCGGCCCGCGCACTGCACAGGTGAGGGCGCGCTCGCACAGCTATGCGGCGAACCGATCGGGCTTGCAGGATACTACTCCGCGCACGCGGATTTGTGCAAGCGCGACTGGTTCGGTCGAATCCGCTCAGGAGTACCCCATCAAAACTTGTTTAGTAATTGTTGCGGTCAACTTGAGGCTCATGCAGACAGGTCTAGATTGCACAGTTCTAGTCCGGGAGCGGTCAAGCACACAAGTAGTCAATGGAAAGAAGATAGCTTGCAAGAGATTTTTTTAACATGAAAAACGTCAGAAAGAGTTGAAAACTATATGGTCGGGCTGTGCTGATCAAACTTCACTATCTGTTTGTGTTGTACAATGATTTGCAGAGAAGGCAAGGGTGACATGTCGTTACTCATTACAATTGTTGGGGGAGAGAGAGAGCTGACCTTGGAGGGTAATAGGTCACCGCTCACGAAGCTTTGTACTTGGTTTGCTATAGTGGGGTTTGCTGCTCTTTGAACGTACTAGAATCTTTGACTGCTACTTGGGAGCTTGAGCGGCGCGTTCCGTGCTCCTTCATCTTTGTGGCTTGTCCCCTATTGCACTCAGGTGAATCTGGAGCGATTGATTTGTTGTTGACTGGCGAACCCATTACTGAGTTCGCAGAGTGCTTTCTTCACTCATAGTGGAGAGCATGTTGGGGCGATCGAAGGGGGATGAAGGATTTTGAAGGATCTTCAAGTCGCTCAATGATCTTCGAAGGTGACTTCAAGGGCCATGGATATTCTTGAAGAGGCACTCGCTTACGTTGGAAGTGTAGTGGGAAGAGGAGAAGATGGAATAAAAGAGGGCTCTGAGGTAATATTTATATGATGTGAGGGTGGTTATGGTGGTTACACGATTATCCGCAGACCATAACCACTTTATGTGTTATTTGCAGACCATTTTCTAATATTTTATGTCGCGTATTTTTTAGAGATTTACAATGCACACTGTTGAAGCCGGGTAAATCCCTTACTCTAAAAATTCGGATCAAGACAGCCTAAGGTTACTGGTTCCGTAGTCAGGCTCGACGGCCAACGGGCTAAGACACGAAAACTAGTAGACAAAGGACCCCAGACGCCGTGGCAAGGAGGTCCCACCACGTACCCGAAAGCTTAAAAGAAGTAACCCCTCCACAACAAAAAATGGCCGAGCAGGCTACAAGATAGACTGGCTGACAACAAAGTCACGACGACTAAGATAGATAGTGGCAAACTCACGCTCTGTCTCTCTGAATAAGGGATCCAAAGGCTCAGCTCATTGTCTAGGAAGAAGGTTGTCGAGATTTTTTAGGAGATTTCAAAGTCCGTCTCCTCGTACCCCTGGGATACTATTTATAGGCAAATCCAAAGAGAGAGGGATCTTATTTATAGCCCCACCCCTGGCGACTAGGTGACTTCTTGGTGGAGCTCGCTCAGACTGGACAAGTAACATACCTAGTAGCCTGCCTGGAGAGTAGGCGAGGGAAGCTCGCCATACTTGCCGAGGTCTTCTACCGACTGGCGCATTGACTCTGATCTCTGTCTTGACTTGCTGACTTTGATCCTTGCTGACCTGGCTCTAGAGGGGTCCACCCTCGACAAATATGAGTTGTACACAATCCCCGCTCTTTCCGAGTGACATAGGAACTCTGGAAAAAACATCCAACACTTATTCGGCGAGGTGCTTGGGCGAGTATCTGGGTTACTCGCGACCTGATGGATGTCTGCTGAACTCTATAAATAGGGGGTGGCTTGTCTTTTAGGCACGCATTTCTGAACTCGCACACGATGTCGAAGTTCGCCAAAGAAGCCTACCAAGCGCGCTTGGCCACACTGTCTGGATTCCTTGAGCCGACAAGGCCTAAAAGGCCGCCAGAAGGCGAGGTTGATGCTGATCTCCCTCCCTCAAAGAAGAAGAAATTGAAGAAGAAGCTGAAGAAGTCGCTCGCCTCCAAAACTGGCAACCCGCCTCCGCCCACCGATATTGCCTCCTCCTCGGCCGTCCAACCCGAGCCTTCCACTAGTACCCAACATCTCCTTGACGACCTCGGGCTAAGCGACATTGCCGATCTACCTGTTCCCGACTTCTCTTTCTTCACCCCGCCATCTTCTCCTCCTGCCCCGGGAGTCGCTGGGTCCTAGGCACAGCTACAGGCAGAACTCGCTGCCTCGCAAGGTCGTCGCCCTGTTGAATTCTATAAAAGTCGCTGATTGATCTGTTTATGCCTGTCTAATTTTCTCTTTGTATTCGCCGCTCCTCAGCCGAGTACTTCAGGCGAGACTCTAGATATCACTCCTCTGCGAGCAGCTCCACTAGTCACCCTACAAGCTCTACAACAGCCTCGATCCGGGCATACCGTCTGGATCAATGTTGGATCCAAGAAAGGATCCGACAAACAAGTCATTAAGGCGAGGGAAAAGGATCTTTTGGCGAAGAATACCTCACACCCTGGGGCGAGTAAGGCCCCTCAAACTGCGAATACTACATCGCTATCAGCGGCGAGCATACCTTTGTCGCCGCCACCTCCTCCGGAAACTCACAACAACCGTGGAGCACATCTCTGTCGTTGCCACCTCCCTTGGTGAGCTCGCTACAATCGAGGACGAGCACTCTACTACCATCGCCACCTCCTTTACCGCCGAGCAACGAAGCTCGTCCTGAAATCTGCCCGGAAACCACGATTACTCAAATCCCGCCAGAGAGCTTGGCGCGAGATCCGGAATGAAGGCGCCCAAGCTACTTTTCGTCGAGGACTGGCAGCCGCGACCATGGAGGTCACGGACATGGGCAGCCTGCCGATCACCCTGGTGGCTCGTCATCGGGCCTGTGAGAATCAACTCGTCGTAGCCCTTCCCATCGGCGATCCCGATACCCTCGGCAAGGTAGCTCGCACTGATGCTGAACTGATCTGACTGCTGCTGCAGACTTCTAACTGACTTGACAACTCCTCTCTGCTTTGACAGGTCGCCCTTCAACCCCTGGAGCAGCTTTCATTAACACCCTTGGGCTCTTTGGAAATGACTATCTCCATGCTGCCGCCCGCTCCTACATCGAGCTAGAGACCAAGTTTGACCAACTCGCCATTTACGAGCCTCATCGCCGGATCTCGGCACTGGAGGCGAGGATGTTGGGTATGGAAGAGCTACAGGACCGGCTGACGGCCTACGAGATGCGCTTCCACATGATAAACGAGCTAGATCGGCGTCAAGAGATGATTGACCATCATATCCAGCTCTACGGGGAAGAGTTGGTCGGCATGCGAGCGAGCATGGGATCTGCTGGGCGGCTTGCAAGGATGGAGGACCAACTGCGGAGAGAAGATGATGCGCTGGTGGTGATCGACGAGCACTTCCGACGTGCTCGTGAGATGGGCTGGGTCAGGCGACATCCACCTATTCCAGAGCAACGTCCTCCCAAGACTTAGATTTTTTTTCTTTTCTTCCATTTGTAATCGCCACTTGGCGACCTTGTAATGAACTATTCTTTATTGTAATAAAGTGAGTTTGTATCTCGCGTTGATTTTGTCGTCTTTATTCTTGGTTGATGTTTTTTTACTACATACTCGACTTCTTTCTGCGACGTCTCGAGTTGTCTTTTGTAGGTTCCAGCGAGGTGGCGAGATTCTGGATATCATTACATGAGATAGGATTAGTAACTATGGTTGATCTCTTGTTTAGTAGGCGACTTAGCTCGATACTCGTGCGAGGTTGATATACCACCCCTGGCCTCTGTCTAGAAATAGAAGGGGTATGCGAGCCTTTACTACGGTGTTGTGATTTTTGATCAGTTCGTGAGTAGTTTATGCACAACCGCATACTGCCATCTTTCTTATTTACAAACAACACCGACGCATTCCACGACGAAGAGCTGGACCTAATGTACTCTTGCTCCAATAGCTCCTGCAACTGCACTTTGAGCTCAGCTAGCTGATACTCCCAAAATGGTATACGTATTTAAACGCAAGTGCACGTGTCGTGTCAAGTAATAAAAAGTGAGTAAGAATCGTTACCACGGAGAGGTGGTGAATTCAGCGCTTGCAAATACCAGTTAGGCTTTTTCCTTAAATCCAAGTAAGACGAAATTGGTGATTTTTTTCTTTGGAATACTAAATTGAAAATAAAGACTTCTAATTAAAAATTACTCCGGATCTTTGAAGAACTACTTTTCTTATCAGAGCAGAGATATAATCTTGTATCATGATTTTCTAAGTTTAGTGAGATGAATAAGTGAATGCGTCGTTGTGAAAATGCGTGGTGAAAGTACCTTGCAACGATTTTAAAATAGAGAACCGTATTTCTCGATATCGGTAAACCCTAGTCTTATATTTCCCCTCGGGTGGAATAAGAACCGCTTAAAGAGCAAAAACCAAAGTTGCTAACAGCAAGAGGAAATCTCTTTCTCTCTTCAAATGCTATATCAGAATTATGATATACTACTGCAACTTCTCTCTCGATTTATGAAGCGTAGCATAAAGATGAAATTTTGGCCAGAAATTTCAGAATAAAGATCATAAACTTGATAAAAAACATTCATCATACAATCACAACAAGAAAAATTAGAAAATATTCATCACAAGATTAAGTAAAATTAGTTCATGGTGATGGAGGAAACACACAAAGCGTTATGATAGAACTTACAAAACATGGTAGTTTACGCTTAATCGCTGCTGGACTCTCTTCCCGAAGTCGCTTCTTCGATCTGCACGAAGATCTCCTTCTTCTTCGTCCAGCTGTCGCTCTCCAATGAAGGTTTTTTCTCAAACCCTAGATAGTGCTCTCTTCCAAATCCGAAAATAATCTCTGATTCATTGCTGATTTCGTAGGGATTTTGTCCTTTTAAAACGTTTGTCACCCTTTGGAAAGAAGCAACCTTCCATATTTGAAACGAGCGTCATTTTTGAAATTCAGATTTTCAAATCCATCCAGAACAGGTTGCAACCTGTTTTTTTGTGGTTGTTTTTTTGTTCATGATATTTTGGCAGATTTTCTTCTCCCAATGGATTTCTTCGGCATTTCTTGCAATAACATATATGAAAAAGACCCAATTAGCCATAAATAAAATAATTATGATTTATTGGAATTTATACTTCAATTAAACTCACTTTTTTTCATTTTAAGACGAGTAAACGGATCAATAAATGAGCTTCGTAACTTTTTTTAGGAAATTATCACTAGCTCCTTTTATGTCATCCTAAATGGAGGACACGACACCCACCTTGCTCATGAAACTAATTCAATCGTGAAATTGATCTCTCGCTAAGGAGTTGCTCCTGGAAGCTCCTCGGGGAACACATCCTCAAACTATGCCACCACTAACACTTCTTTAATTGACAACTTCGTGGAGTGGACCTCCAACAAAGCTACGAACGCCACACCTCCCTGGTTTACTGCACGAACAATCTGCATGGACGAAATCAAGGAGCAGACTACTCCACTAAGGCCCTCAAAATTGACTTCTTCTCTTCCCTCGCTCCTCAGGGTCACTTCCTTCAATAGGCAGTCAATATTGGCCGCCTGCTCTGCAAGCCAGTCCATCCCCAAGATGAAGTCAAATTCGGCTAGTGGTGGGATTGCTGCCACCAACATGAAGTCAACTTCGCATAAACTCCAACCAATGCGCCCTTTCTTTCTGGTAGTCATGGAAGACCCATTGGGCATGCACACAGTAAGCTTTGCATTTGTCTCAAAGGGCTCGACTCAAATTCTCTGGATAAAACTTTCCGCAAGAAAAGAGTGTGACGCTCATGTGTCGAACAATATTCTAGCGAGGTAGCCGAAAACTAGCACGAAGCCTAGCACACATGCAACAACCATAAAAGGTCGCAAATGGTTTTGGACCAGTAAACGAACGCAGACCATTTGTACATGTCACCACATCGGGCCGACGAATCGCTTCCTGCTGCCCAAGGTTGTAAGCTCTGGGCTGCACTGGAGGGAAACATGAAGCACTAGACTATGCCGTCTTCCCTTTGTTTGCATAACTAGGACCGGAATGCACTGACTGCTCCTGCCTCGGTACTGGCTCAACACCACCCTCGGTACAATTTCAGGCTATGTGGCCTAGCTTGCCACACTTTTAGCACGTTGGTGGTCCCTTGAAACGAGACTCTCGCAACGTATCACCGCTCTTTTCTTCTAACTTGAAAGGATGGGGCTTCTTCCTCCACCTACTCCCTTCTGACTTCCACTGTGACTGAGAAGACTTTCCTTCTCCCTGTGTCACTACATGACCCTTACGATATTGAGTTCGCTCCGTGTCGCTTTCCAACATCCTAGCGGCTTCAACCAACTCATTAAAGCCAGGATTTTTTTAAAGCAATGAGTAGTTGCCTCAAGTTCTCTCGCAACCTATGATAAAATAGACTGTCCCTCTCCTCATCATTAGTCATGGTCGTTCCAGCATAACATCCCAATTCATTGTACTGAGTGCAGAAACTACATCTGAAGAGCTAACCTTGTTGACGATTGAATATACTTTTTTAAGAAGGCACTTGCAAACTCATTCGTGAACGGGGTGCATCCAGGAAACTGACAGCCGTTATGGCTCACCCACCACAATTTTGCATCAACTTTTAACATAAAGGCCGCAAATTGGGACTATTTATCCTCTAATGTCTTTGTCACTCTCAAGAGTTTCTGAATTCTTGTCAACCAGCCTTTGACATCAGTCGGTGTGCCCACTCCCTTGAACGTTGGAGGATGAAAATACAGAAAATATTTCATCTGACAGTCTCCCTCCCCAACTACAGCTCTCTCAACTAACGATTCTGCCTGACTGGCCCATCCGCTCGGTATGACAGGTGTCGTAGCCAGGTTAACTGTAGTCGTTTCCTGAGCAACAGGGGTCACAACCCATGGTGCCTCCACAGCTTGGGCCGCTACCATTTCCTCTGCTAGAATATGACAGAAATCGGTCGGGGATCCTCTTGCGGCCTCGACGCCCCCCGCATTGTCTCTACCACCCTTAGCAAAAGCAAGGTAAACAAAGAATCAAGTTCTATTCGCAAAACTTGAACACAAAAACACTCATGGTCCCGCAATACTCCTATGTTGACAACTTTTTTACGTAATTTGATTACACTAAATCAACCACTAAACCTACTTTTGAGCGTGGTGTTGGGGGGTCCTTCCCTTCAATGTCAGAGAGAGCTCTTTCGAAGATTCTTCAGTGTTCTCCTTCAGTGTTCAAAAATTCGCTCGAAAAACTCATTCGACCATTAAAGATCCCATTCATCTTCGAAGGCGATTTGAAGATCTCACTTTGGCATTCTGCAAAATTTTATTTGTAACGAGCGGTGATCTGTCACTCTCGAGAATCATACTATTTGTGTCATTTTTTCATTAAAATGGGCTATTAATATATTTAGAGAATTGTTACTGATAACTTATAAATAAATATTTGTAATTCATTAATATTTTTACTCAAAATTAATATTTGTACCCATAATTGATATTTGCACTCATACATAATAATATTAAGAAAACCGATGGGGTCTTCTGAGAGGCGTTAGCCGTTCCCGCACATCATACATGAGGTGTGGATATCTGAACCTTCCCCGACGTCATCAAAATCGTCGTCACCACAAACCGCCATCGCCGCCGCCACGCCAACAACCATTATCGCCGTCGCCGCCGCGCAAACCGCCATCACCGTAGCCGCAAACCGTCATCGTCGTTGCCGTAAACCGTCATCGCTGACGCTGCACCGAAACCGCCGCCGCCGCGCCAACCGCCACCGCTGCCACCGTGCCAATCACCATCATCGCTGCTACGTCAACTGTCATCACCGCCGTCGCGTCAACCGCCATCATCATCGCCGTCTCGCCAACCGCCATCGCCGCCACCATCTCGCCAACCGCCATCGCAGTCGCCGCAAACCGTCATCTCCGACGCCGCACCGAAACCGCCATCGCCACCTTGAGAAGTGTTTCCTTGTTTTCGTGACAATAATCACTGCACTTTTTCTTATCAAACTCAAACGCTTTGTATTTATCTGATGTATGTATTTCTCTAATCTTAAGAAAACTATTTTCACATGTTCATCAGGAGTCAGGAATGGCCGGAGGGCTGTGGAGAAATATAGGGGGCGTCGAAGGAGAAAGGACAAAGGAAGCGTCAGCGAGGAGATGGGCGGAAGGCGCGACTGAATAGAGGCCGCCACGGGGGGGAGATATTATTGGACCGCCGGCGAGAGACCACGAGCCGAGAGACGAAGGTTCGGTTGCGGGAGTTTAAGGCTTTTGAGAAAAAGAAACGAAGTTTGTGTTGGATACGAATATCAGATAGGTTTAAAGAAAAAAAATGTGATAATTTGTTTTATTCTGTGTATGAATGTCTAATTATGAGGTGTGAATAACAATTCCTTGTTTTTATATATAGAAAGGAGGGACTGATTGATTAGGAAAGTAATAATAGGGCGCTGCTATCCGCACCGCAGTTTTGGCTAGTCGCACCGCACTTTCTCCTAATTTTTTGTGTCTTTCGAAAATACGTATTTTACATGCATTTTTAGGAAAAGTGTTCAACACGAAAGTTGTAAATCTCGACGAGATCTACCTGCGCAACCCTACGGACCCAGTGGAGATGAAGCGCAAGATGGCCGAGTTGTTCATGAAGCACGCGCGTATCATCCATTCGCTGGCACAGGACAAGCAGACGGCGGATAGGCGCATCAAATGGCTAGATAATGAATGCGCTCGCCTGTCTTCTGAGGTTGACCATGGGCTAGAGGTTGAGGGGACCGACCCTTGGGCCATTATCAGCGAAGTCGACATGCAGCTTCGTGTCGCTCGTCGTGGGCTTGACGCTGTTCGCGCCTTCCACTCGCCGAGTAGGCCCCCCTGCGCGGGAGATCGCGGTGGCCGTTGGAAATGGCTCCCGTATTAAAGGTCGTCCGTCTCGCCCTTTTCTTCTTTTCCTCTAAGTGTTGTAATAACTTTGTAATATATTACGTCTTCGTCTCGCCGATAACCTGAGGTTTGAGAACACGGTGCCCGCATTATGCGGGACGGCATATTTTTAAATTTCTGTGGTTGGCTTAATCTCTTAATTTCCTTAATTTCTTTTTTTATTATTTATTCTGCCTTGCTGAGGAAGTTTGCGATGGGCCGCGCGAATCGAGATTTAGGAGAGAGATAGTGAATCGCCGACCGACCCTTCCCCTTCCCGCATATCTTTCTTTCCCGCCCATTTCATGTTTGTCCATATCCGCTATAAATACCCCGGCCCTGGATCAAAAGGATATCCGCGCTTTTTACCCCTGACGTGTCCAAGCTCTTGCCCCCTTGCTCCTTCCGTCTCGCCACTCCCTCTCGCTCTTTTCCTCCCCGGGCCGTCTCGCCAATTCTCTTTTCTCACCACTTCTTTTCTCCAACCGTCTCGCCAACATCTGTCTCGCCAAAATGGGGAAGAAGAAAGTGGAGGACGGCGAGGGGCGCAGCCGCTGTGGGAAGCGGTTCACTGACCATGACTTTCCGCTCGGCAGGCTTTCTGAAGAAGACTATCGCGGCTTCGTTCACGAGTATCTGGGGGAGGGGCTCGAATTGCGGCCCCCCAAGGTCGGCGAGGCGATCAATACATACTACCTGGGAGAGCTCGCCTTACCCTTCTCGCACTTTGAGGCAGGGTTGAGATTGCCTCTCTGGCCGGAGGTAAAGCAGGTCTTTAAGTACTTCGGCGTCGTCCCGGCACAGTTTAACCCGAACGCAATTTCGGTGTTAATCACTTTCGCCTGCTATATGCGCCGGGAGCGAATCGAGTTCAGCTTGACAGTTTTCCACAAGCTTTTCATCTACCACGCCAACGCCGACGGCGTCTCGTATTTCACCGGGAAAGGGCTCAAGGTGTGCGAGACGCCCAATAAGAATCATCATTGGCTCACTCGGTTTGTGTTCATTCGCGGAGACTTCGAGGGCATCCCGCTCGCGCCGGTGTCACCCCCGAGAGTTTTTATGCGTCCCCGCAGGTGGGTGGCCCAGAGGAGCTGCTGTACGACTTCTTCGTCGGCAAAAATTTCGAAGTCAACTTCCTGCGGCGAGGCCTTGACTCGCTGTCTCCGGTGCTCCCTAGCGAAGGTATTCTCGCTTTCTTGTCTCGTGTTTCATTATTTTTTCGTCTTGCCGTCTCATCACTCTGTCTCGCCGTCTCATCATTTCCTTGCCTGTTGTTTAGGGGAGCGAGTTGTACCAGTCCACCCCCCTTACAAGAGCAGCATTCATCCACCCAAACGCCTCAGTCTCGCCAGTGCGGCGGCGAGAGGGTCCCGGGACCCTGCTCCTCCAAAGAAGCTCGCAGGTGACAGCGTCCCCTCTCACTCCAGCCCTCCCAAGAAAAAGATGAGAAAAGCTGTGGTTATTTCTAAGGAAAAAAGGAAGGCCCTGAAAGAGAAGAAGGAGATGTCGGGGTCCTTGAGCCCCATCTCCGTAGAGGAGTCCCAGTCGCCCTGCTCGCCTCCCCATCAGGCCGTCTCGCCTACTCGCGAGATGACTCTTCCCGACCAGCCTGCCGCCATATCCAATCAACCACTTCTCGCAAAGCCGCTTCGTCCAGCCGTCCCGCTCCCTCTTCTCATATGAACTTCAACCTGGGCCTCGTGGTCTAAGACGCCGTCGGCGACCCCGTTCTGATGTGGGGGCGGGACGTCAATCGCGTGTCCATCTCCACCCTCCTTCCCTCTTGGAAGGAGCAGGAGCTTCCCACCAGCCACGCTTTCACCGTGGGGTACGGTCTTTACGGCGGTCTTGATGCAGTCTCCCCCGAGAGCCAGTCCTCGCGGGATCTCGTCCTGAAGTCCTCTCATACCAAAATGCGCGCTTCGAAGTTCTCGCACCGCACCTCGCGCCGCCTAATTTACATCAACAAAAAAGGGATGGACAACGAGACGAACCTGGCGACAGAGCGAGAGAAATCAGAAGACCTTGTGAAAAGGTTGTCTGTCGCCGAGACCCTCCTCGCGAAAGCTCAGGGAGGCGCGTTAAGCCTTAGCCTTATCCTTGGATTTTCCTTTCAAATGCTCCTTGCTAATGATCGGGCGTCTCGCAGGATGCCGAGATGGCGGAGCGGTTGCACTCGCGCGTGGCGGCCCTGGAGGAGGAAGTTAAGGATTTGAAAACCCAGAACACTCGCCTTCAGGACAACGCCACGTCGTCGTCTCGCCGCGAACCCTTCGAGGCACCTCCGCCTCATTACTCTTTTGATGAAGTCGAGGAGCTGTGTCGAGACGCCAGCATCAGGGCGGCGGAGCTGTTCCTGTAACTGATGAAGGAGCTGGGGGTCGTGAAGGATGACTCCGAGACGGTCACCGTTCATGATCTGGTCCCCCAGCTTTATGGCGAGGAGAGCGAGGATTCTTCTTCCGGCGAGGATGAATGACGTGCTACCTTCAAGATCAAGAATCCCTCTCTCCTCCCTCCTCCTTTTGCTGCTGTACAACTTAAACTTTTTGAGTTTCTTTTTGAGATCCAAAAATATATTGATGACACTTGCGATGGACTGATTTGCGATGGACTGATATTGATCCAATGTACACTCTTGTCATGTTACTTTATTTTTCATTTTGCGAAACGAACTATTGGTTTGCTTTTGTTTGCGAGACGACGCTACCCACCCGTCTCGCCGCCTCACTTTTTCTCTTTTCTCTTTGCCTTGTTTTGTTTACTGCGAGACGACACTTTGATGCGCTCACGCATGTGAGGCGGTGCTCTGTCTTGTCTCGCCGCTTCGTTGGAGAGTTGACTTTTTCTAGAGCGCGAGTCGTCTCTTCCCTAATTTTACTTGTGTTAAACTAACTCACCTAACCTTCTCGCCTCTCCTTAGGGTACTCCCTGTGCGAGCGGCTCTTAGTGATATAGCTGGCCCCCTATCATCAGCCCGAGTCTTCTGTCTCGCGCGAGTGCCCACTCGCTAGGGGCGAGACTGTCCCCGAGGCCGCCAGCTGGGAGTGCCTCCACTCGCACTGCTCTAGCCTTTTTCTTCCATGATTTATGTTTCATAAGATTGGGCAGGAAAGTTTCTTAAGGAGGTTTTCCCAACCATTTTGTCATCGAGTGAATTTACTACCCCGCTAGCTTGATGAGAGCCTGGGTAACGAGTCTACCGTGGACCGAGCCAGGCTCGAGGTGGTGTAGAATTTCCAAGAACAAAGAACCAAGACTTGTAGAACCAATCCTCTCCCCCACAGGCGAGCCTTCAGACCTGCCAGCTAATGAGAGCCTGCGCAGCGGGTCTACCTGGGGCCGAGCCGCGCTCGGGGTAGTGCAAAAGTAACCAAGGGCCAGGAACCAAATCTCTCCCTCACAGGCGAGCCTTCGGACCCGCAAGCAAATGAGAGCCTGCGCAGCGTGTCTACCTGGGGTCGAGCCGCGCTCGGGGTAGTGCAAAAGTAACCAAGGACCAAGAACCAAACCTCTCCCCCACAGGCAAGCCTTCGGATCTGCCAGTTAATGAGAGCCTGCGCAACGGGTCTACCTGGGGCCGAGCCGTGCTCGGGGTAGTGCAAAAGTAACTAAGGACCAAGAACCAAACCTCTACCCCATAGGCGAGCCTTCGAGCCTGCCAGCTAATGGGAGCCTGCGCAGCGGGTCTACCTGGGGCCAAGCCACGCTTGGGGTAGTGCAAAAGTAACCAAGGACCAAGAACCAAACCTCTCCCCCACAAGCGAACCTTCGGACCTGCCAGCCAATGAGAGCTTGCGCAGCGGGTCTACCTGGGGCCGAGCCGCGTTCGGGGTAGTGCAAAAGTAACGAAGGACCAAGAACCAAACCTCTCCACCACAGGCGAGCCTTCAGACCTGCCAGCCAATGAGAGCATGTGCAACGGGTCTACCTGGGGCCGAGCCGCGCTCGGGGTAGTGTAAAAGTAACCAAGGACTAAGAACCAAATCTCTCCCCCACAGGCGAGCCTTCGGACCTGCCAGCTAATGAGAGCCTGCACTGCGGGTCTACCTGGGGCCGAGTCGCGCTCGAGGTAGTGCAAAAGTAACCAAGGACCAAGAGTCAAACCTCTCCCCCACAGGCGAGCCTTCGAACCTGCCAGCTAAAGAGAGCCCGCGCAGCGGGTCTACCTGGGGCTGAGCCACGCTCGGGGTAGTGCAAAAGTAACCAAGGATCAAGAACCAAACCTCTCCACCACAGGCGAGCCTTCGGACCTGCCAGCTAATGAGAGCCTGCGCAGCGGGTCTAATTGGGGCTGAGCCGCGCTCGGGGTAGTACAAAAGTAACCAAGGACCAAGAACCAAACCTCTCCCCCATAGGCGAGGCTTCGAACTTGCCAGCTAATAAGAGCCTGCGCAACGGGTCTACCTGGGGCCGAGCTGCGCTCGGGGTAGTGCAAAAGTAACTAAGGACCAAGAACCAAACATCTCCCCCACAGGCGAGCCTTCGGACCTGCCAGCTAATGAGAGCCTACGCAGCGGGTCTACCTGGGGCCGAGCAGCGCACGGGGTAGTGCAAGAGTCTCCAAGAACCAAGTACCAATCCTTTCCCGCACAGGCGGGCCTTCGGACCTGCCAGCTAATGAGAGCCTGCCCAGCGGGTCTACCTGGGGCCGAGCCACGCTCGGGGTCCCTTACCCCTACGGGCGCGCCTTCAGACCTGTCATCTAATGAGAGCCTGCGCAGCGGGTCTACCTGGGGCCGAGCCAGGCTCGAGGTAGTGCAAAAGTAACCAAGGACCAAGACCAAACCTCTCCCCCACATGCGAGCCTTCAGACCTGCCAGCCAATGAGAGCCTGCACAATGGGTCTTCCTGGGGCCGAGCTGCGCTTGGGGTCCTTTACCCCCACAGGCGAGCCTTCGGACCTGACAGCTAATAAGAGCCTGCACAGCAGGTCTACCTGGGGCCTAGCCAGGCTCGGGGTAGTGCAAAAGTAACCAAGAATCAAGGATCAATCCTCTCCTCCTGCTTCCTTGACCTCCATCGCCTCCCCTAGGCTCTCACTCTATTGCTGCTCAACCTCCATGCCTCTCCGGGCCTCCCTCTCAACTCCTTCTCCTTCTTCTTCCACCTGCCGACCCTCTTACGGCTCCAACTCTCTGTCCCTCTGGACCTCATGCACACCTCCTCCTCTCTTCTCTCTGCTCCCTCTGTCTCCCAGCTCCCGGCTCCTTCACGTCATCCTCCGCCAACCTGACCAGCTTCTTGGCAAACACCGGATTGGCCCTCTCGAAGTCTTTCTCCTTCGCCACCCTTTCCATGAGCTCCTCAAAAGAGAGGGGGGCACTATCTTCAGCTCCATGCTAAAGAATCCTGGTCTCAGCCCCAGGGTAAAAGCGAGCATCAGTGCATACCCTCGGACCTCCTGGACCAGGAGGATCTCTTCCTGAAACCGGTCCACATAATGACCCAACGTCTCGTCTTGCTTCTGCCTCACCTCAAATAGACACTATACCTCCTTCTTACGCTTCTTCGATGTAGAGAACTTCAACAGGAACCCTCGACACAGGTCCTCGAAACTGTAGATCGAACTTGCCGGCAACTTGTGGAACCAGTCCCGTGCTTTCTCCTTCAACGTGTTGGCAAACAGCCGACACTTGAGGGCATTCGTCATCTGTCATATCGAAACAACATCTTCAAATCACTGCACGTGTTGTATAGGGTCATCCTTCCCCGAGTAGTAGGACATGTCGGGCTTTCGGAACCCCTCCGGCACCGGGGCCGAGATGATGAGCTTACTGAAAGGGCTCTCTCCTCCTGCCTGCCGAGAGGGCACGTCTCGCGGCCTTGGCTTTCTGGCCCAATCCGCGAGACCATTCCCAGGGAAGAGCTCTCGCACAACTGGCTCCCTCTCGCCAACTTCTGCTGGAATCTCCTTCGCGGGGCGCTGGCTTGGGAAGAGCTCTCGCGCAGCCACGTCCATCTCGCCAACCTCCGTCGGGACCTCCTTCCCAGGGCACTGCCCATGAGCGCTCTCGCCCAAGAGCGGGACCGCCTCCACTGGAACTTGAGGCGTTGCCCACTCGCTCCTTGCCGAGAAGGCCAAGCTGATGGTCTGCAAGACCTCTCGCATGAAGTCCTCCAGCATCTTCCGCGTCGCCTCCTCTCCCCGGGAGGGGGAACCTCGTAAACCAGATCTTTCACCTTCACCTCCTGTCATCGGACCAAACTCAAAACTTTCTTGTATCGGCTACTTTTCACGCTCACCGCACCAGAACTGTTGAAGCCAAAATCTGACTTCGACAAAAGTTCAAAATTAGGGGCGTAGCCAACACCTATTCGTCTCAAGCTCTGACCTCTGACTGGTCGTGAAGGACTATAAATCGACCCAAAGTCTCAACAGGGATGTCCCACCACTTACCCGGAAGATCTCTGAGAGCTTCCCCTCCAAAGCCAAAAGCTGGTCTTGGAGCTCCTCAGAAAGCACAGAAAAACTCTTAAAATCTCGGGAAAAAAATGATTCTGAAGAACTCCTATGGGCCTATTTATAGTTTTCTGAGTTTGAACTGCCAATAATCAAACTGAACTGACCTGAAATTACCAAAATACCCATGGCTGGGTCTGCCAATAGTCAAATTCCGCTGTTCTGAAGAGTTATATGCAGACCACCAAGGGCAAAAAGGTAAAATTACCTGGGGTAGAAAAGTAAAATCCCTCATGGGTATAAAATTGTCAAAACGGCCTTCTTTCTATATGGCGAGCAGAGAAGCACCCAACGGCAAGACGAGCCCTCCTGGCCGTCTCGCAGGCATCCTTCGCTATGGGGCCCTCTTGCCGTTAAGGGCCTACTCACGTCCCAAAAGGGCATCTCGCCCACTGCAGAGATCACCCGTCCCGCCTCCTGCGAGTGGACCATGTTGTCCTATTTGCCTATCCAGTACCTCTCGTCAGCTTCTGCTGTTCGCACCTTGAGGGCCTCTCGCGAAACCGAAGTTGTACACCTTCAATGTCAGAGAATGCTCTTTCGAAGATTCTTCAGTGTTCTCCTTCAGTGTTCAAAAATTCGCTCAAAGAACTCATTCGACCCTTAAAGATCCCATTCATCTTCGAAGGCGATTTGAAGATCTCATCTTGGCATTCTGCAAAACTTTATTTGTAACGAGCGGTGATCTATCACTCTCGATAATCATACTATTTGTGTCATTTTTTCATTAAAATGGGCTATTAATATATTTAGAGAATTGTTATTGACAACTCATAAATGAATATGTGTAACTCATTAATATTTTTACTCAAAATTAATATTTGTACCCATAATTGACATTTGCACTCATACATAATAATATTAAGTAAACTGATGGGGTCTTCTGAGAGGCGTTAGCCGTGCCCGCACATCATACATGAGGTGCGGATATCTGAACCTTCCTCGACGTAACCAAAATCGTCGTCACCACATACCGCCATCGCCGCCGCCACGCCAACAACCAATATCGCCGCCGCCGCCACGCCAACCACCATCACCATAGCCGCAAACTGTCATCGCTGTTGCCGTAAACCGTCATCGCCGACGCTGCACCGAAACCACCGCCGCCGCCGCGCCAACCGCCATCGCTGCCACCGTGCCAACCGCCATCATCGCCGCCATGTCAACTGTCATCACCGCCGCCGCGTCAACCACCATCATCATTGCCGTCTCGCCAACCGCCATAGCCGCCACCGTCTCGCCAACCTCCATCGCAGTCACCGCAAACCGCCATCGCAGTCGCCGCAAACCGCCATCGCAGTCGCCGCAAATCGCCATCGCCGACGCCGCACCGAAACTGCCATCACCACTGCCGCATCAACCGCCATTGCCGCTGCCGCGTCACCGCCATCGCCGCCGCCGCACCAACCGATATCATGTGTCTTTGACTTCTAACTCGTGGACTTGAGAGTGAATTATTGGACTTAACCTACTCTGCTATTATGCTAGAACATACAGACGACCTAAAACGAATTATTTATATGTTGACAGATCAACTTCTTTATTCATCGCACAGGGCCATATGAGTTGCTCGTCGTGCAACTATTTTCAGAGCACTGTGGTAGTCAAAATAATTATTTTAGCACACTTGAGAACTGTTTGCTTGTTTTTGTGACAATAATCACGGCACTTTTTCTTGTCAAACGCAATCGCTTTGTATTTATCAAATGTATGCATTTCTCTAATCTTAAGAAAACTATTTTCACATGTTCATCAGGAGTCAGAAATGGTCGGAGCGCTGTGGAGAAATATAGGGGGCGTCGAAGGAGAAAGGACAAAGGAAGCGCCGGCAAGGAGATGAGCGGAAGACGCGACAGGATAGAGGCCGCGACGGGGGGCGAGATAGTATTGGACCGTCGGCGAGAGACTACGAGCGGAGAGGTGAAGGTTCGGTTGCGGGAGTTTAAGGCTCTATTTGTTTGGGCGTTTCGCTGCTCCGTTTTGGGCAAACGCCGCCGGAAGGAGGGTAAACAAATGAACTTCGGACGGCGTTTGCTCCGCTTCCACCCGCCCACCTTGAGAAATGCCCCAAAAAGCTCCGTTTGGAGCAGTCACCTCCCCCTCCAGTTCAAACACTCAGTTTCCACCCACCGGGTCGATCCGCCACCGCCGAACCAAATGAAGCCTAAGGCTTTTGAGAAACAGAAACGACGTTTGTGTTGTATACAAATATCAGATAGGTTAAAAAAATGCTATAATTTGTTTTATTCTAAATATGAATATTTAATTATGAGGTGTGAATAACAAATTCCTGTATTGATATAGAAAGGAGGGACTGATTGATTAGGAAAGTAATTATAACTCGAAGTGCTAAAAATTAATTAATCAATCAATAATCTAATAGTCAACACATCTTATCTACTCCCAAATATTTATTAAAATAATCCCAAGTGGTTATTTCACTTATTTGTGAATATGGGTATATATTATATATATAAATAAAGCGCTTTTTTCCATCGCATTTGAACCCGCCGAGCTCCACCCAGTTCTCCAGTGCACAAATTCCCCGCCTTTTTTCGTTATTAGGTTCGTCTCTCTTCCGAGTTTTTAGGGTTTCTAAAAAGGCGATCAACCCCAAGCAAAGGGATGGTTGATTTCGTTAAGAGATCGAAGATGAAACCGTTCTCCGATTGAATTTACTTCAGAAACTCGGCGAGTTCCACCGCGTGATGGAAATTATCTGTCGAAGAAGAAGGAGAAGAGGAGATGGTCCCTGTTTCAATCTTGTTGAAGGAGAAGTGAGGAGACTTCGTCGCCCGTGGCTTATCTGGTTGAGTCCGACCAGCCGCCCGCCGGGTTAGTGAGCTCCGAGATTTTTTCTGTCTTTTGATTTTGTCGGGTTTTGTTTATCTTCGGTGGTTCTGTGTTCATCTCCGCCGGGTTTGGCTGGCATGGGATCGTTTCCAATTGGGGATTTTCGGGGTTTGGGAGGGTTTTTGGATAGCGGGGTGTTTGGGATTGGATCTTCGTCGGCGGCAGCGGCGGCGGCAGCGGCGGCGGCAGCGGCAGCGGCGGCGCTGGTTTTGGATGGGGAGAGCGGGGAGCTGGTTGAAGCTCCGGGGAAGTCGGCAAAGAAGGTTGGCGGAGTGGTGGTCGATTTGAGGTCAGCGATGGCTTTGAAGAGCCATAGTGAGGCCGAGAGGAGGCGGAGGGAAAGGATTAATGGCCATCTTTCCACGCTTCGGAGGATGATCCCCTGCACAGATAAGGTTTGTAGGGCTTTTTTTTTCAAATTTTTTTTTTGGCTTCTCTTTTTCTTGTTTTACTGACTGGCCTAAGTTTTTACTTACTGAAGCAGAGGGCTTTACTGATATTTGCCCTATTTATTTCATTGTTTTGCCCATTGTATAGCGCTGAATCTACTGATTTGCTGTGGTTATACTTGAGGTAGAGACACAGCTTTTTGATTGAAGATTACTATCCAAATTTGATAAAGATGGGAGGTTCAATTTCCTTGATTTGGAGCTATATTTGTGAGTGGAGTCAAAAATCTAATTCACCTCACAGGAGAAATGAAGGTGTTTGGTAACCTTTATTTTCGAGCTCAAGTGCGATGGGAAAAGCCAAAATCTGTTTCTCTGATACCGCTCTCCCAAACAGCCAAACGGGACATATAGCTCATGATGCTAATGGAACAGTATTAATGGAAAACTATGATTTTGGTGATAAGTTTTAAATCTGTGCTTTAGAGCATGAAGTAGTTTGTGATGGATTGGTGATATTCTTGATTATCTCTTCTTCTCATGTTGTCTTCATTTGTCATTTTTATTATATTAATGTTCTAAGATGAACTATAACTTTTGACTATTTTTCGTCTCCTTGTGCTGTTTTGTTCTAAAAGCAAATATTTTTGACATATTTTCCCAGTGATGGCAACCTTCTGTGAAAATTTTCAAAGTAATTTTGTTCTTGCTGATCTTTAGCTTTACCATTTAATGTTACTATTGGAAGTGAGAGAAGACTATTTACCATGGTTAATTCATTTTCCTGTATTGCTGAGTTCACTTAGTTTAATCAAATGAATTTGATCTCCAACATGATCATGTACTTTTTTTTCTATGTTTTCTTTTGTCCATCTATTCATGTATTGTTTTAAATAAAAAGTCTTCTTTGTCATACAGAGGGCAATTTGTCCAGTTGAAACCTTAAATATGTTAAAAGTAAGGGCGGCCTAATTCTTTATATTATGCAGTTGGACAAAGCTGGTCTTCTTGCTGAGGTGATTAATCACATAAAGAAACTGAAGGGCGATGCCATTGACATCGCCAAAGTATGCACAATCCCATCAGATTCGGATGAACTGACGGTTGAGATTGAGCACGAGTGTGCCAACAGCAATAGCTTCTTCATCAAAGCATCCTTCTGCTGTGATGACAGGCCGGAACTCCTCACGGATCTAAAGCAAATGCTCGGGTCTCTAGAGCTGAAGACTATCCACGCCGAGATCTCAACTCTGGGTGGGCGAGTAAAATTCATCTTTCTGATGGCCGGTGAAGGAATTTCCAACAATCTTGAGCGGCATTTGTTCACAACATCCATTCACCAGGCACTCAAGTCCGTCCTTGACGGAGCCGGTTCCGCGGATTATCTACCCAATGCCCGTTTTATTAGTAAGAGGCGCCGGATTTCACCGTTTGAATCATCTTCTTCCTCATCTTGATGCATAAACGCAGTTTTGTGCATGATCCGGGATATGTTTGGAAGAAAGGAAAGTAAAATCAAATCGAGTTCTGATTATGAATCAATGGCCGTTGAATCAGGTTTTTGAACTCAATTTCAATTCCTTTCGTTCACATTGTGCGCACCGGGTAGAAGTTGTCGTTCTCTTAACATGATTTTGCTATGAGGGCACTAGTTAAGAAGCATTCTAATACCCTATATAGGCTAGAAATAAAAGAAAGGTTTATCCTTATGTGAAATGCCCTGAAGTTTGATATTTCTCTAGAATATAATAGGATTGAAAACTTTGTATATGTGAAGGTCTAGTTATCAAAATTTGGCATGATATTATGTCTGGTATCATGACAAACCCTAATGCTCATGGTTGCAAATATTAAGGTTTAATGAGAAACCTTAATCATACTATTAAGTTTTAAGAGAAATCCTAATTATATCAGGATTTACAAAGACCCTAGCATAAGGACATAGATGGTTGTCTTTGTTTTGTACAGCATGATGAAATGTTTGTCTCTAGTGCCGTTTTGCATCAAAAAGGGCAGAGTTTTATGTGATGCCCTTAGAAGAAACTATCAGATAAGTTTGACATTGTAAAATGCTTATTTTTTGCTCGAGTTGTGTAGGTTGTGGTCAGAATATTATGCATGGCCAGTATATTGAATTATCAGTGGGGAACTTGCAGAATGAATGAAATCTGAAAGGGGTTCTGGATGGTGAGATATGGTGCTGTACCTGTGGACAGTGAAGCCCAGGTTGCATGGTGTTTCACCCCTGAAGACTTGGGAGGTACATTATGTATATAAACTGATTTTATAATGCCATTACCTGTGTTGGAACTTGAAGATTTATATGACATGTTGTGGGATGTGTGTATTTGTACTTGTTATTTGTTATCTTTCTACATCTAATTTTTATCTTTGTTCATTTGTGGGTATGTAAATTGTTCATTTACATTTTGAATTCTTAGGATAGAGTAGGCTAGAATTTGTTGCTTGTTGATTATCATAGAACATGTGCCATCATTGATCTAATGTGTTGGTTGATAAATGTTGGGGATTGAAGTTTGATTGAAAATTACAAAGCTTTCCTTAAATATTAGTGGTGTTCATATTTAAATGTAATTCGTGCTACAGACTTTCCTAGAAGCGATGTGCTGCGATCTAACTTGACTGAGGCAATAAGTGGGTAGTGATTTTCCTATATACATTGTTTAAATAGATTTTTTTTTTTCTAGTAAGCCTGTTTTGACTAGGAATCTTATCTTTATTTGAGGTCTAATCTTGTTATAAGGAGTGTGGGGGAAAGTGTGTTGAAAACTAAGTGATTGTCTCGGGGTACGTTTGGCATGGTGGTGGTGATCATGAACTTGGTGGTTACAAAACGGCTTTCGTTTGATGCGATGTTTTTGCTTCGATGAGTTTGGCAAAATAAGCCACCATATTGAAATGTGTTTAACATGATAACCGTTATGACCGCCGCAAAAGAAAAAATTTACTTTTGAACATAAAAATGGTTGAAGTTTCTTAGGTGAGGTCGGGTGTTCACGAACGACAGTCTGTAACCACTGTATTCACTTCCATCACCATCGTGCCAAGTGGACCCTAGGTTCAAAAGAGATTATGATTTTATCATGGATTTGGGTGTTTCTAATGGGAAGGTGAGAGAATTTGATGTTATAATGATTAAGAGAAAACACATCTTGCCTATTTGTAAAATATTTAAAGGTATGTGAAAATGTTGAAGTTGTGTAGGTTTTGAGTTGTATGTTGGAAGAATTACTAATAAAAATTGTTTCTTTGTATAGTTATAATAGGAGCAAGGCTCCGTTCGTCATGGTGGTGGCCGTCGTAAACGTATGGGTTAAAACGTCATTCGTTAAGAATCACCTAACAAACATCATCCGTTTGAACATAAAAGTGGATGAAGTTTCTTAGGTGGGCATTAACAAATGACAATTTAACCCCCGTGTTCATGACCTCCACCACCGTGCCAAACGGAGCCTAAAGCATCTAACAATTTATTTTATTACAGGTGATGGTTTCGATATAATCAAATTATTTCACACATGTAAAGTGGGATTAACTTGTACTATTATGTGCCTTCATAATTTTGGCTCCGTTTGGGAGACTTATTTTCACCGGTCAAGCGGTTACGACCGCATGAACCGGATCGTAATTAAGGTTCGGTTCATGCGGTCGTAATCGCTTGACCGGTGAAAATAAGTCCCCCCAAACGGAGCCTTCGCCTCTCGCCCTGAAAGCTAGTAGCCATTGCTCATCTTAAATGGAAGGCTTTAATTTGAAAAAAAAATTATCCATATCTTCCATATGAGTTAGTATAATTACTGGTTGCACCTCTCTATCTTTTGAAATTATAAATATCTTATTGTTTACCCAGAATATAGGTATCTCAGGCTCAACCTAAAAGTCTTCTTTCATTTGTCTTGGTGGATTCTCTTGATGAAATCGCGCAACATCATCTTCCAGATATAGCTCCCGCGAACTCGAATGTTCTATTTACCCAGCCTCTTTTTTTTTACAGCATCGCTCATATACATCTCTACCTCCGCCCGTTTCTCATGTACCAGGGCAGCTTTTTTTCTTGAGCACAATCCCTCACTAGTATACGTATAAATTGAGGTGAGCATGTTATGCTACCGCTAGAGATCTAAGCAAAGAGGAAACTAGAACAAAAGACGGCTAGGGTTTTAGTGGATGAAGAAGAGAATACCTGAAAATAGATCAATCATGCCCCATAGAGGGGGGAAAAGGGGGTATTTATGGAGCCCCCTTTTCCCAGGGCCGGCCGGCCCCAATTGAGGGCTGAACCGGTGTGGTTCAGCCCTCCCTCCTCTTAATGATTAATTGCGGGCTGAACCGGATGGTTCAGCCCGGTCTTGGTCCGGCGCTCCTTTAGGTCTTCTGGCGTACTTGAATCCTCGGAACCGCAGATCGTCCGGGGCCATAACATTCCCCTCCCCATCAAGAGGCAGCTTGTCCCCAAGCTGGAAGTCGAGAAATAACTCCCGGAACTCCAAGAAATCCACCCACGTGTTGTGAGCCTCGGATAGATCCTGCCACTTGACCAGAAGCTCTGAACGGTACTCCGTGCCATGTTTCTTCCATCGGGACAGCAAGACAGCTTCGGGACTGGGGCGCAGCTCCCCCGTCGTAGTGGCCTCGGGTAGAGAGGGAAGCACTGTGGCGGCTGCTCCCAGCTTCTTATTCAGCAGTGAGACATGGAAGGTGGGGTGGATGCGAGAACCCTCAGCAAGGGCAAGCGTGTATGCGACCGGCCCCACCCGGCGAGTGATGCGAAATGGCCCATAGAACCGTGGGGAGAGCTTCTGATTGGAGCGGCGAGCAACTGAAAGCTGTCTGTACGGCTGGAGACGGAGGAAGACCTCGTCGCCAACCTGGAAGGTCCGCTCCGTGCGGTGCTTATCGGCCTGCAACTTCATCCGGTCCTGAGCAACCCGGAGATTGTCCCGCAAGAGAGCCAAGGTCTGATCCCTGTCACGTAACGCACGATCCACGGCCGGCAGAGCGGTGCTGCCCGGCTCATACGACCGCAGGGTGGGTGGTGCGCGCCCGTAGACAACCTCGAACGGAGTAATCCGCCCGGCCGTGTGATACGAAGTGTTGTAGCAGTACTCCGCCCAGTGTAACCATCGAGTCCACGTCCGGGGCTCATCCATGACGAAGCAGCGAAGATACGTCTCGACGCCCCGGTTCAGCACCTCTGTCTGGCCATCTGTCTGCGGGTGGTGCGCGGTACTCATGCGCAACCTGGTGCCCTGCAACCGGAAAAGCTCTTGCCAGAATTTGCTGAGGAAGGTCGGATCGCGATCTGATATGATGGAGCTTGGGAGACCATGGAGGCGCACTACCTCCCGGGCAAAGAGATCCGCAACGGCTTCCGCGGTGTAAGGGTGGCTGAGAGCGAGAAAATGGCTGTATTTGGACAACTTGTCCACTATGACCAAGATCGTGGACTTGCCCTGAGACCGGGGCAGGCCCTCAATAAAATCAATCGAGACCGTCTCTCATATCTGCTGAGGAATGTCCAAGGGCGTGAGCAACCCTGCCGGTGATGACGTCTCGTACTTCTGCCGCTGGCACATGTCGCACTGCTGCACAAAACGCTGCGCGTCCCTGCGCAACCCCCTCCAAAAGACATTGGCCCGCAGCCGCTGTAACGTGCGAAGCACCCCGGCATGACCTCCGGTCGGGGATGAGTGGAACTCCTGTAACATGACCTCCTTCCAAGCGGACGAAGCGGGAATGACCACCCTCCCGTGGTAGTACAAATGTCCTCCAATCAGCTGGTACCCTGTAGTGGTGGGCTGTCCCTGAGACAAGGCCTCTACAATAGGCTGGAGCTCTGGATCCGCGGCTATCTCGCGCTGAATGTCATCCAAGGACTCAATCAAAGGTACCGACAGGCGAAAGAGGGTGCCTTCCGGTAGGCGGGATAGGGCATCGGCCGCTAAATTCTCCTTGCCCTGCTTGTACACGATCTCATAGTCATACCCGAGCAGCTTGGTCAACCACTTCTGCTGGAGAGGAGATGCCAACCGCTGATCCAAGAAATGTTTCAGGCTCTGGTGATCGGTGCGAACTTTAAAATGATGGTCTAGCAGGTATGGACGCCACAACGTCACTGCGTGAAGAATTGCTAGCATCTCCTTCTCGTACGTGGAGAGGCCCAAGGTGCGGGGTGCCAAAGCCTTGCTGAAGTAGGCCAACAGCCTCCCCTCCTGCATCAACACCGCCCCAATTCCTACTCCTGAAGCGTCCGTCTCCACTACAAACTCCTTGGTGAAATCCGGTAGTGCGAGCACCGGTGTGGTCGTCATAGCCTCCTTGAGAGCAAAAAAGGCCCGCTCCGCCTCGTCATGCCACGTAAAGGACTCTTTGTGGAGGAGCTGTGTGAGTGGGCGTGCCAGCTTCCCATAATCCTTCACGAACCTCCTATAGTACCCAGTGAGGCCCAGGAAGCCTCGAAGTGCGCGTACGGTAGCCGGCCGCGGCCACTCCACCATGCTCTCAATCTTCTTTGGGTCTGCCCTGACCCCTTGTGCCGAAACCAGATGCCCCAAATATTCCACCTCTGACTGCCCAAACGAGCATTTCGACAGCTTGACATAGAACTGATGCTGTCGCAGAATTGTAAGAACCTGTGCCACGTGCTCAACATGCTCCTCCCATGACCGACTATATATCAAGATATCGTCGAAGAATATGAGTACCGATCGCCGTAGGAGTGGCCGGAAGGTCTCATTCATCACGGCCTGGAAGGTCGATGGGGCATTGGAAAGCCCAAAGGGCATCACCAAGAACTCGTAATGCCCGTCGTGTGTGCGAAATGCGGTCTTGTGGATGTCTTCCGTCTTCATCCGAATCTGGTGGTAGCCGGAACGGAGGTCCAGCTTGGTAAACAAACTCGCCCCCTGCAGCTCGTCCAAGAGCTCTTCTATCATCGGTATCGGAAACTTGTCTTTGATCGTGGACTCATTCAGGTTGCGGTAATCCACGCAGAAATGCCAAGACCCGTCTTTCTTTTTCACCAGGATGATGGGTGAGGAAAAGGCGCTGGTGCTCGACCGTATGATGCCGGTCGTCAGCATCTCTTTCACACTCTTCTCGATCTCGGCCTTCTGAATGTACGGGTATCGATAGGGTCTGACGTTCGGGGGCGCAGCCCCTTCCTTCATCTGTATGCCGTGATCCCTGAACCTGGGCGGAGGAAGGCCCGGGGCTCCTGGAACACATCTCTGAACTGGGACAAAAGTACCTGTATCTCCTCTGGAATGTCTGGTGGGTCGTGGGCCACGGCCTCTACCCCCACTACCATGGCTATCGGGGATCCCTGCTCCTCTAACCGCTGCAAGCTCCTCACAGAAATCTCCTTCAGTGGTGAAGACCGAATGCCCTGTAGGCAAAAATCCTTCCCCTGCTGGGTGAATTCCATCGTCAAACGGACCCAGTCGGTAGTCACCCTCTGTAACTGCCGTAACCATTGGACCCCCAACACCATGTCCGAACCCCGAATTGGAAGTAAGTACATATCCGTGTGGCACAAATAGCCCTGCACGCGGATGTCCACCCCCTTCATCACCCCTCGCATCTCAGCTTGCTCACATCTGCCACCATAACCTGGAAGGCCGCCTCCCTGTCGATCGTCTGTCTCACCTTTGAAGCAACTGCCGGGTTGATGAAATTGTGGGTGCTCCCACTATCCACCAGGATGGTCACACGCTCCTTGCCCACCACGCCTGTGAAACGAAGCGTCACCGGGGCGGTGCAACCCTCCATGGCCTGCAAGGAAACCCCGAACTCTGCCAAATCCAGATCCTCCACGTCGGCTTCCTCCGGATGGTCCTCCTCGTCATCCTCCTCCCACAGCATAAACACCTGGACCTTCTGGCAGGCGTGTCCCTTGGTGTACTTCTCATCGCAATTAAAGCACAGCCCTTTCTCCCTCCTGGCCTGCATCTCTGGCCATGTCATCCTGGTCACTGTCGGCCGTATGGCCGGTGGCTGCTCGCGTCGTACCGCCGCGGAAGCCGCAGGTGGCTTGGTCGTCATCCGGCTCCGCTGCCTGTTGTAACGCTCCTCCTGTATTCGGGCGATGCTAATGGCATGACTCAGACTGCGTGGCAAGTATGCGTGGACCTCGTCCCGTAAGTGGTCCTTCAACCCTGAGATGAAGCAACTCAACAAGGTCTGCTCCCCCCATGCGACACGGTTTGCTAATCTCTCGAACTCCGTCCGATACTCCGTGACGGTCCCCCTCTGCCGCAGTTTTTGAAGGGTGGCTTCCACATCCTCGTACTCCAGAGGCCCAAAACGAGCCGAGAAGGCCTCGATGAACTCCGGCCATGGGGCAAAAGTGCGTCCCCGCAAAAACCATTGCGTCCACTGATACGCGTCCTCCTCCAGATGGAAGGCTGCCAGTTGTACCCACTGAGCCTCGGGAATCTCCTGATATTTGAAAAACAGCTCTGCCTTTTGTATCCATTCCAGGGCGTCCCCCCCCCCCCGGAACTTAGGAAAATTCATTTGTGTCCGCTTGGGTTGCATGTATGGTCTCTGATAAGCCCCTCCCAAACCGCCACCGTCTGGTCCCATCCCTCCGGGTTGCCCAAAATCTCCTTGGATTCCTCCCTGATTCCACCCCGGATTCCTTCCCGGTCCCATAGTGGCCGGACCGTATCCCCCGTTAGGAACAGTTGATGGTGGGGGCGGGAAATTCCCCGTTGTGCCCCCGAGAGGAACCGCATTTGCTCCGGTGGGGCGAAACACCCCAAATCCTTGATGCCGTGGCCTCCATGCTTGTCCTGGATGCTGTCCGGGACCCCCTCCTTGCCGCAGCAGTCCGCCGTGAGCCGGCAGGGGCTGTTCGAACCCCCACGTAGAAGCCGCACCTCCGTCGGGCCCCCAGGGCCCTCCCGCAGCCTCCGCCGCCCGACTGGGCCCATTCCGGGGCTGTTCCGGCATCCAGGAGGAAGCCGCACCTCCGCCGAACCTCCCGCTGCCCCATCCGCCAGGATCGGGGTATCCGCCCGTCATTCCGCTGGAGCGGGAAGGAAGCGGAGGCCCGCGCGCGGTTTCTGGCGCGATTCCCGCGCCGAATCCGGATCCCGACGCGCCCGTCGTCCCGCCTCCGTGACTCCCGCACCCCGTGCTTCCTCTGTTAGGGAGATTGGTCGCCTCCGTGTCCGATCCCGCGCCGTTTACGACTTTTCCCTTCAGATTTTGCAAGAGGAGGGATTTCAACTCCTCCATCTTCTCATCGAGGCGTTCCTCCAAGTGTTGTGCGAGTCCTTCATGCTTGCTTCGATTGCCGCCACGGAATCCGTCAACGCCGCGTAGTTCTCCTCGATGGCGGCCAAACGCGTCGTCTCTGCCTCCGTACGCGTCACCATGGTCGCAGGAAGGATGCTCTGATATCAAATGTTATGCTACCGCTAGAGATCTAAGCAAAGAGGAAACTAGAACAAAAGACGGCTAGGGTTTTAGTGGATGAAGAAGAGAATACCTGAAAATAGATCAATCATGCCCCATAGAGGGGGGAAAAGGGGGTATTTATGGAGCCCCCTTTTCCCAGGGCCGGCCGGCCCCAATTGAGGGCTGAACCGGTGTGGTTCAGCCCTCCCTCCTCTTAATGATTAATTGCGGGCTGAACCGGATGGTTCAGCCCGGTCTTGGTCCGGCGCTCCTTTAGGTCTTCTGGCGTACTTGAATCCTCGGAACCGCAGATCGTCCGGGGCCATAACAGAGCAATACCATGAAAGGCATCCAGAATGATCATTGAGCCACAATCTTTAACGAGCTTGATTCCCGGACTTCCGTAACCGCAACTTCAATTAATAAAATCACACGCAACTAAAGGTTTGCATTGTGTGAAACATGATCTTGCCGCCCGCTGCATTCCTTCTACTCTAATCATTCAAAAGTAACAAGCCACTTAAACTGCTTAACTCACCACCCCTCTCTAGAATGCGTAGTTGAGTTTTTGGCCCCAACACGTACATGTAAGTTTATATTTCATAATATGCATGAACAAAAGCACTCAAATAGAGATTTTCTTTGAACCTTCTCTATGTTTTTTGTGTGCATGCATGTAAGAAAACAAAGTGGGAGCAACGGACTTTTAAACCTGCTCAACAATAAGACAATGATGACTCATGGAAGCCATGAACATACAAAACTCACTGAATCTTCAATTCTGATACTATTTGTTGAGGAGCGTGGGCCAAAGAGGACTACTGTTACATGTCTATGATTGAGAAATTGATGTATCACCAACATATTTAATGTTGTGTTTAGTTATATATTTGGGTGATTAGTTTCCAATGATTTTTAGCACTTGAAAATCGAGACAGACAGATAATTTTGCGATTTTCGAAGCTGCCAAACCAGCATATGCCGAACCAGCTGATTTGGTCCAATCGTTGAGCGAAAATTTTTGGGATCAGAACCGGGACAGAAACGGGTGATCTCCTACGCAATCAGAATAGTCTTCTACGCCATCCTTTTGATCTCCGGGAGATGGAAATCTGATATCCCCTCTCTTCGGCCCCATCCGCAAAAATGTATTACATGTGGCCCCTCATTTTTGGTCCCGACGAACTTTTGGAAAATGAGTTCGGTCCCAAAAAATGCTTTGGTCATAAATTATATGTTTGGCGCAGCGGTTACGTCTGCCACCAAAAAAACCCAATTTTGAGCATAGAAATGTACGAAGATTCATAGGGGAGGTCAAGCTCATGATCACTACTGTGTTTGAGAAGGCTCCAAGAAGAGCTTAACTGATGCATATTTTATAGGCTTTTATATCTTATTATAAAATAATCATTCTTTTATATTCAAAAAAATTGATTGTTTTCAATGATTAAAAATGATTATATTTAATCAAATACTTCTAGTATTACATGAGTTGGGTCATTACAAATTTCTCATCACTAGGCCACCTCACCCTACACATTTCACAACACACGACTTCGGCTTCAATAGTGTCGGCGTGACATATGAGCACATGCTCCCCCAAATATGATCTTTTCTCATGTAGATTTCACGCCTTATTCTCTCAAAGAATTTTACTTTCTCTTGCATGTGATAATGAGGCAAGTTTGGCTAGCTCTTCCCTATTGAAAGGTGTTGGGTACTTAGATTGGTATCAACCATTCTAGAAGTTCATTTGTGAGCATGTGGATGAACTCATGACAAACTAATTATACTCCCGGTAAAAACACTCGCTTCGGCCTTTATGGTTCCTTCAGCCATTCCGTGCCCCTTTCGTGCTAATTTTGTCTCCTTTCTAGCCTCTTTGATGGATTCGGTTTGTGAAACTGGTCTTTTTTCGATCACGTAAAAATACGGCGGATCGTTCTTAACATGGTGAAGTGGGAACTTCACTCTAGCCCTCTCTATTCCATAGATATTGAGCCTAGGATCATGTTTGGAGCCTACATTAAATTGTCAAAGTATATAAGATGTCACAATATATATACAAGTGCAACGCTTTTGAAACCACCCAATGGTGTGTGGGTGAGGAAAGATTATTGCATCCGTATCCCATTCTCAAAATCGTGTCAGTTGCACACCAATAAGAAGGCCCCCAACATGTGGGGCCATAAAAAATCTTTGTGCATGAATCATGATGCAATAATTACTGATGAGTCAGGGTAGTAGCATATGATAAATTTGAAATAGCAATTAGATTATTCTTTGGATATATAAATTGGATAATAATTTCGTCGGGATGAAAATGATGAGGTAAAATACAACTATTGCGGGTCTCCTGGTTTTCACACGGTTCAGAGAATCAGATCGTCTTAACTCGGAGTTGGACCGGGTGCCAAAATGGCAGGAGGCTTTTTTTAACGTGGAAAATTCAGAAAGGGTGAAAAATCATGTGGTCGGATCTGTGTCGGGCTAAAATCTACTATATAGTTTGAGGTTACAAATACTGAAAATCTGATTAGAAGGTGTGACAGGGCAACTATCTGTTACAAGCTTTAAGTACGATAAGAGAGGGAAAATAATCTAATTTCACGATGCTGTGACGAGAGCATCCAAAGGAGTGCTCCATTGTGGCTTCCTCTGGAGCGAAAAATTGGCTAAGTCTTCGGGGCTTGGATGAGCGCGTCTTTCCGGAGAGAACGACTAAGTCCTTGAAGCTTTGGAGTCCGCGGAACTTCGAGGCAAGCGTTCTGGCGAGTATTCTTCCGGCATCTTCTCTTGCGCATGCGGGAGCATCCACGTGAGCGTTAGGGCTTGACGTTGAGCGGCTTGGAGAGGAAGCAGAGTGAATTCCAGACGGAGGAACGATCTAAGTCTCATGTACTCGTCGGGAAACCTCAGAGATCTCTCTAGCCTCTAGAGTTGATTACATTCAAATGAAGGTCTGGGGGCCTATTTATAGTTTTCTGGAGGGATATGCGGGTAATTGCGGTCGGGCTGATTTTAAGGTGGCGAATGACGTCACCCCGTTCCAGTCAGCCGGGTCACCAAATTTCATTGAATGACGGAAGTGCCCCCAGGCAGCCCAGGTAGGTTGCTTGGCGGCGGTTGGAGGCAGCGGAGGCGGTCGGCGGCGGCGGAGGCCACCGGCGCGCGCGCAAGGGGTTGCGCCAGCACGCACGCAGGCCACACACGAGGGTCGGTCGCGCGTGTGTTGGCCGCCCGTGCGTGTGCCCGCTTGTCGCTTGCGCGTCCATGCGTGTTTTGAAGGTGTTGCTCGAAGCATCCAGATGGGGATCTAAGTGGAATCCCCTACCCGTTGCCCCTAAGCGGGTATAAATAGGCAAACTCAAGGAGTTTCTACGGGTATCGGATCTACACGTGTCCGAACTGACCTGTTATGCCTCCGAACCCGTTATTCGTCCAAATATACATTAACAATCTCCTCATATATTTGTGACAAATAACGTGTACGTTTCGAAGTGCAGAAAGTGGAGAATATCAAAATAAATTTCCGACTTTACACATTACATAAGAGTTAGCACATTTTTAACAAAAACATGAAATAAGTTTTAAACAATAATATAAAACATCACAAAAAAATATAAATGTGCTACTCCATAATAAATAAGTCTAAAAAATAAAAAATGACTACAGATAAACATGTAACAATTCTACTCAGAGACGTATCAAACATCTTATGAATTCATCATCTATGTTAAAATTCACTTTCTCTCCTCCATCTTCACCAGTGCCTGCAAGGAATTTCATGAGTCAGACTTTATGAATTCATAAACATATGCAGTGACGTATCAAAGTAAACTAGCTTTACCTAAATGAGCTTAGCACTTGTAGCAGTAGTGAAGTAACACTGTCAGCATCTCTATCCAGTCTAGCTAGTACCAGTCAAGTTTTGATTTTAATAAATCAAACGTTGTTATCTTACGCATTAGTGACCACTATGTACCTCATCATATGACTTGACACACCGTCATTTGCAACATTATCAAATGTGGAATAATGTGCTATGATCACTAATGTTAGATTAACACATACAACGACTTTCTATTCTCAGTTGAATAATTCTCAAATCAGCTTACAACGAAAAAGATGTTAAGTCATCAGGTATGGAATGACTAACATCTAACCATCTTGGGCTTTCATCAAGAAATTATTTGAGGTTTTCAGTCTGTTATTAGATGCTTGAATGTTGCGACTATAGGTTCTTGCTATAAAAACATAAACATAGGAGGAAGTTTCATATTTCTATGAACTTTAATCTCATCTCCCCCGATGTTTTAATGGTGAGAACTCTATTTAAGCCCTTTGTTAAGGCGTCTGCAACATTATCTTTTGACCTCACATCAACGAGGTTCACAATCCCTTGACTCGTAAGGGAGGTCAACCAGGCTTGTTTCATCCATAGTTGCCTTTTTTGCTATTGAACAAAGTGTTTGTAGCAATCGTTTTAGTAGCCTGATTGTCGCAGTAAACTGCAACAGAACTCAACTTCAGGCTTGACAGTGGAATGTCCATCACCAAATCTCTTATCCACTCTGCTTCTTCTCCTACTGAAGCTAGAGCACAGAGTTCGGATTCCATAGAAGACAGTGCAATACATGATTGTCTCTTGGACTTCCAGGCTACAGCTGCTCCTCCTAGTGTGAATATAAATTCACTAGTGGACTTGCTGTCGTTTAATTCTAAGCACCATGATGCATCAGAATATCCTTCCAACACTGGAGGATTACCATGATAACATAAAACATACTTTTGGGTGTGCTTTAGGTACCGCATCAGCCTATCGAGGGCATCTCAATGATCTTGGCTAGGATTACTAGTGTATCTGCTTAACATGCCGACCGTAAATGCTATGTCAGGTCTTGTGCAGATCATAGCATACATGAGACTACCAATCAGTTTAGCATAATCTGACTGTCTAACCGCAGCTCCATCATTGGGCTTCAAGCGATTATTGTAATCGTAAGGTGTCTCCACTGCTCTACGTTCACTGTATCCCCACGTGTCCAACAAGGACTTTATGTAGTGGCTTTGACTTAGGGAAATGTCATTTTTCCCAAAACTCACTTGCATGCCTATGATAGTCTCAGCTACACCTAGGTCTTTAATGTTAAACGTCCGCATTAGTTCTGACTTAACGTCATCCACCACGGATTGATCAGAACCAAGAATCAGCATATCATCCACATACAAGCATATTATAGCGACTTTGTTCGATCTATGACGTATGTAAAGACATTTGTCCGAGAGACTCGACATGAATCCCATGTTCCTTACATTATAGTCAAACTTCTCATGTGTTGAAATTTGTGAAGTGGAAGTGGTTGACGGGACAGGTCGAGCGGCCTGGGCGGACAGTATTGGCGGACTAGGCGGACTGGGCGGACTGTGTTGTGCGGCCTGGTGAAAAGTCTGGTGGAAGCCGGCTGTCTTCTGAGCGGGTTGTTTGCATGGAGTCCGCGGACTGTGCGGCCTGGTATCTGCGGATAGAGAGGCTTGCGGACTGGTGCATTGCTCTGTGGCCGTGGTGCAAGCTTGTGCTGATAGGCGGTTTGGCTCGTGTCCGCAGGAAGCTTGCGGACTGATGTGTCCGCGGTGTGGGCTGTTGCGGACTGGGCTTAGAGCTTGGCTGAGGCCTTGTCGAGCTCTGGTGTTACAGCAGGTGTTTGCTATGGAGATCGTTTGGCGGACTGAGTTTGGAGTCCGGGAGTTGGCTGCTGCGATGGGGCAAGAGTGCGAGGAGCCTGCGGACTGCTGTCGGTCTGTGCTTCGGTGTTTGGCGGACGGGGGTTTGCGTTCGCCATGCTCGCATTGGCCTTTGATGGTTTTGGACTTGGTCACACTCTGTGCCAAGACCATGGTGTACGCGGTATCCGCCAAGTCCGTTGTGACCAGGCGAACTGTTGCTAGCTGTCTTTGGTCGTGGACTTGTGGCGGATTGAGGTGTGAGTCTTACGGACTGCATCGGGTTGGTGCGGACAGCCATTGAAGGGGGTTGCTGTCCTGCAGTGGTCAAAAGATTTGCGGGCTGATGCCTTGTCCGCATCGCTTGGGCGGACTAGAGAGGGTTCGCCAATGTTTGCCTTACTCCTGGCAGTTTTACTTGGTATCCGGCTAAGTCCTTGCGGACTCGGCGGACGGTGTTTTGCAATCGCGCGGGCTGGGGCGGTGTCTCTATCTCTAGGGCGGTGACCACACTCCTCACCTCGCCTATAAATAGGACTCCCATGGCAGGTCTACAGTAACCTGAGAAACTTGAGTGAACAGTAAGTTAGGTTGGGCGAAGTGCTGCGGTCTCAGTTTGTCAGTCCGCGCGGATTGTTTCAGTGCTGACGTTTGCTGTGTGCAGGTCGCGCGGGTAGCTTCAAGGAGCCAGGAGTGTGGCTGTGACTTCGGTCAAGTACTTGGAAGTGTGCGGTCTTTGCGGACTCAACAGGAGGTCGCTCTGCGGCTTGTCAGTTCTGTTTCATTTTTGGCAGCTTCAATAACCTGTCCGCCGGCTTCAGGCGGGTAGGGGTGTTCCTCAGTTCAGCCTCAGCAGGAGACGAATATCGGTGTGTCCGCACGGTCTCGCGGCTTCGGCGGACTCCGTGGCTATTCGGCGGATTGCAGCTAAGTTCGGGCGACCTCAGCGGACTCGGCGACCTCAGCGACCTCGGCGGTCTCGGCGGACTCCGGTGCTGTCCGCCCGACTTGTTTTTTGGTGCTTTCTGTTTTTCAGCTGTTATACTAGCGAAATCATGTCTCGCTATGTATGCCTCGTGTTGTAAAGAAGTGAATGCATCAAAGACCTGCTTGTGCTTCCATTGTTTGTTGGGATTAACATTTGTTCCTCGGTTTTCCGCGGGTTCAACGTGCAAACTGGGTAGTTCCGAAGATATTAATTTGGCGTTTGGGCTATCTTGCTGACCACGTTGAGAAAATTTAACATGGTATCAGAGGCAGGTTCAGTTACGTGAGCGGAAGTCAACCAGTGTTGTTACTCAGTGATTGAGTGGTGCTCAAACTGTGTTGTTGCTCGGAGCTTCTGAAAGGGTGCCAACAGGTGTTGCAATGGAAGGAAGTTTTGCAAGAGGTCTGGGCATTGAACTCTTAACGCCGACTAACTTCAAGAAGTGGATGTCGTGCATGAAGAGTTATCTTCTTGGCGAGGAGCTATGGGAAGTCGTCGGTGGTGACGACAGACAGGAAGTGACTGCTGCATTCGGTACTGCTGAGCAGGTTAGGCTCTGGAGAAGAACAAATGCTAAGGCGGAGTTCATTCTGAAGAGAACCGTGTCTCCGGAACTGTTTGATCACATCGTTGGGTGTGAGTCGGCTGCTGATATTTGGACAACCATTGATGAGTTATTCTATAGGAAGAATGTGGCGCGGCTTCAGTTCCTGGAGAATGAGTTGGCCAGGGCAACTCAGGGAGACCTTTCCATCTCCAAGTACTTCTTAAAGATGAAGAGCTTGTGTGCTGAGCTGTCGGCACTGGATCCTGATGAGCCTATCTCTGAGGCTAAGATGAAAAGGCACATTATCCGCGGCTTGCGGAAGGAGTATGTGGCCTTTGTCACATCTGTTCAAGGGTGGGCTACTCAGCCGTCTTTGCTGGAGCTGGAGAATCTGCTTGCATCGCAGGAAAGCTTGGCAAGGCAGATGGCTGGAGTGAATCTGAATCAGGAAGGCAGCGAAGCTATCTTCTCAGGCAAGAAGAAAGGATGAGAAGGGAAGAAGAAGAAGGTGCAGGTCGTTGGTGAGAAGGAGACTTCAACTTCATATCCGCCGAAGAGGAGCAATGCTCCTAAGGAATGAAAGAAGAATATGAAGTGCTACCGGTGTCATCAGCGAGGGCACTTCAAGCGGGACTGCAAGGTCAAACTACAGCCTGGGCATGCTGCGGGAAAGCAGGAAGCTTGCTCGAGAAGTGAAGAAGCAGGATGGGGCGGAGCATTTATGACGGGCACTTGTGTCCGGGCCTTGTCTGCTGAGGACTTCAACGGCGAGTGGATCGTGGACTCTGGGTGTAGTCATCACCTCACCGGAGGCAAGTCGAAGTTCACCTCCATGCAGGCGTACTCAGGTAATGAATCTATTATCACTGCTGATAATACTGTTTATACAGTAGAGAAAGAGGGGGTCGTGTCTTTGGGTAGTGATCAGGGGCCACTCACGTTAAGGAGTGTGTATCACGTGCCGGGCATGAAGAAGAACCTCTTCTCGGTGACCAATGCGGTGGACGCTGGGTATCACGTTCTGTTTGTGCCAACAGACGTGAGGTTCCTTCGCAACGTATCAGCGGTTAAGGCTGATGTTGCTCATGTTGGGAGGAGGGTGAAGAACTTGTTTGTTCTTTCCACCAGTGCTTATGTTGATAGAATGAGAGCCAATGATAGTGCTGCTATCTGGCATGAGAGGCTGGGGCATGTTGGAATGGACAAGCTAAAGGCAATGGCTAGTAGAAGTTTGGTGAGGGGGTTGCTGATGTTGTCCTCCTTTGGTGATGGACATGTTTGTGCGGGCTGTCAATACGGTAAGGCACATCGCCTTCCGTTTGATAAATCACAAACATGGAGCAAGAAACCATTGGAGTGTATTCATGGTGACCTGATGGGATCGACGGTTACTGCCAGCCTTGGTGGAAGCAGATATATGCTTGTCTTGGTTGATGACTACTCAAGGTATACTTGGGTGTACTTCTTAAAAGAGAAGTCGGAAGCCTTCCGTTTGTTTGTGGAGTTTAAGGAGTTGGTAGAAGGCCGGCTTGGCTTGTGGATTAAGAAGTTTAGAACTGATAACGGGGGTGAGTTTGTCTCCTCCGAGTTTTCTAACTTCTGCAGGAAGCACGGGATCCAACGGGAGCTTACTTATGCTCACACTCCACAACAAAATAGGGTAGCGGAGCGGAAGATCCGTCATCTGACGGAGATCTGCAAATGTTGGCTTCATGTGAAAGATATCCCAAGGTCCTTTTGGGCGGAGGGGATGTCTTGTGCTGCTTATGTTATCAACCGGATGCCACTCAGTCCTATCAACATGAAGACTCCTATTGAGCTGTTGCTGAAGGAGAAGCCGAGTGTGGGACACCTTAGGGTGTTCGGTTCAACTTGCTACGTGCATGTCCCGGATGCTTCACGGACAAAGCCGGATGCGAAGGCAAGGAAACTTGTCTTTGTTGGCTACGATGAGCGGAAGAAGGGATGGAAATGCATGGACCCTGTGACGAAGAAGTTCGTGGTATCAAGAGACGTTGTCTTTGACGAGCTGACGTCATATGGAGGTGGCTCGGTGGAGCTAACCGGAAGTAGCAAGGTTGATGAAGCACTGGTGGTGGCTGCTGAAGGCTTGGAAGAGGAGCTTGTTGTTTCACCAGCAGCTCCTGTTGCTTATTTACTTCGAGGCTGAGCCTTTTGGCTCAGGAAGCAGGGGGAGCACTGCTCAATGCTTGCCCCAGGTAGGAGTGGAGCCTGAATAAGCAACGGAAGTCGTGAGCAAGGAGCCGATTCTTCAGAGATCGAAGAAGGTGGTTAAGCCACCGGCTCGGTACTGTGATGGGAATGCAGTGAGCTTTGTCTCCTGCTTCTTTGCAGGTCCTCTGGATGAGCGAGAGCCTGCAAACTTCAACGAGGCCACTGGAGTGAAGGAGTGGGAAGGTGCCATGAAAGAAGAGATTGATGCTCTGAAGAAGAATGAAACCTGGGATCTTGTGCCCAAGGTTGATGGCATTACTCTGGTTACTTGCAAGTGAGTGTATAAGTTGAAGAAGAAGGCTGATGGGAGCATTGATAGGTTCAAGGCTCGCCTGGTCGCTAGAGGATTCTCACAGCAGTATGGAGAAGACTATGAGGAGACATTCAGTCCAGTTGCGAAGATGACTTCAGAAAGAGTGGTGATCGCCTTGGCTGCTAGCAAGGGATGGAGGTTGTGGCAACTCGATGTGAAGAATGTCTTTCTTTACGGAGAGATTGACAAGGACATCTTCATGGATCAGTCGCTTGGTTTTGTCTCTGAAAAGCATCCGGACTATGTCTGCAAACTCAGGAAGGCTCTCTATGGGTTAAAGCAAGCTCCTAGAGCGTGTTATGGGAAGATTGCAGAGTACTTGCAATTCTGTGGATACCTTGCTTCTAACTCGGATTCAAGCTTGTTCGTCAAGAAGAAGGGAGAGCTACGAGTCTTGGTCCTACTGTATGTGTATGACATGATCATCACAGAGAATTCGGAGGAGGAAGTAGCAAAGCTCAGGGCTGAGATTGCTATACGCTTCGAGATGAAAGACTTGGGAGAGTTGCATCACTTTCTTGGTCTGGAAGTGGAGAGGAAGGAGTGCGGGATTCTCATTAGCCAGAAAGGGTATGTTGATCACATTGTGAAACGGTTCGGCATGGGCGAAGGGAAGAAGTGCTCTACTCCACTGGAACCTGGGCTGAAGCTTCGACGAGATGAGGGAAGGGTTCTTCATGATCCCTTGGTGTTCAGGGCTCTTGTTGGGAGCTTGATTTACCTGACGATTACAAGGCCAGACATTGCTTATGCTGTTGGCCGAGTAAGTCGGTATATGGCTGAACCAAGGCAATCTCATCTAGTGGCGGCAAAGGGAATTCTGAAGTATGTCAAGGTGACTTCTGACATGGGACTCCTCTATGGAAGGGACTCGGAGTTTGCGTTGCTCGGGTACACGGATGCTGACTATGGCGGTGATTCGGATGATCGGAGGTCTACTTCAGGTTATGTGTTCACTTGCGGTTCAGCTAGCATCTCGTGGTGTAGCAAGAAGCAGGACTCGGTGTCGGTTTCAACCACGGAGGCGGAGTATAAGGCTTCGTCCTTGGCTGCTCAGGAAGTCGTTTGGTTGAGGAGGCTTATAGAGGATGTTCATGAAGAAGTGCAAGGGCCTACTTTACGTCGGGGTGACAATGAGAGTGCTCTCAAACTGGTTAACAATCCAGTGTGTCACGCCAGGACCAAGCATATAGAGATTGATCACCATTTCATCAGGGAGAAGGTGTTGGAAGGATCTCTGCTGGTCGGGCATGTTCGGAGTGAAGATAATCTTGCTGACATCTTCATAAAGCCACTGTCGAAGGGGCCCTTTGAACGCTTGCGCAGCTTGCTGGGCTTGGTCACCACTTCTCACTTCAAGGGGGAGTGTTGAAATTTGTGAAGTGGAAGTGGTTGACGGGACAGGCCGGGCGGCCTGAGCGGACAGTATTGGCGGACTAGGCGGACTGGGCGGACTGTGTTGTGCGGCCTGGTGAAAAGTCTGGTGGAAGCTGGCTGTCTTCTGAGCGGGTTGTTTGCATGGAGTCCGCGGACTGTGCGGCCTGGTATCTGCGGATAAAGAGGCTTGCAGACTAGTGCATTGCTCAGTGGCCGTGGTGCAAGCTTGTGCTGATAGGCGGTTCGGCTCGTGTCCGTGGGAAGCTTGCGGACTGATGTGTCCGCGGTGTGGGCTGTTGCGGACTGGGCTTAGAGCTTGGCTGAGGCCTTGTCGAGCTCTGGTGTTACAGCAGGTGTTTGCTGTGGAGATCGTTTGGCGGACTGAGTTTGGAGTCCGGGAGTTGGCTGCTGCGATGGGGTAGGAGTGCGAGGAGCCTGCGGACTGCTGGCGGTCTGTGCTTTGGTGTTTGGCGGACGGGGGTTTGCGTTCGCCATGCTCGCATTGGCCTTTGATGGTTTTGGACTTGGTCACACTCTATGCCAAGACCATGGTGTCCGCGGTATCCGCCAAGTCCGTTGTGACCGGGAGGACTGTTGCTAGCTGCCTTTGGTCGTGGACTTGTGGCGGATTGAGGTGTGAGTCTTGCGGACTGCCTCGGGTTGGTGCGGACAGTCATTGAAGGGGGTTGCTGTCCTGCAGTGGTCGGGAGCTTTGCGGGCTGATGCCTTGTCTGCATCGCTTGGGCGGACTGGAGAGGGTTCGCCAATGTTTGCCTTACTCCTGGCGGTTTTCCTTGGTATCCGGCTAAGTCCTTGCGGACTCGGCAGACGGTGTTTTGCAATCGCGCGGGCTGGGGCGGTGTCTCTATCTCTAGGGCGGTGACCACACTCCTCACCTCGCCTATAAATAGGACTCCCCTGGCAGGTCTACAGTAACCTGATAAACTTGAGTGAACAGTAAGTTGGGTTGGGCGAAGTGCTGCGGTCTCAGTTTGTTAGTCTGCACGGATTGTTTCAGTGCTGACGTTTGCTATGTGCAGGTCGCGCGGGTAGCTTCAAGGATCCAGGAGTGTGGCTGTGACCTCAGTCAAGTACTTGGAAGTGTGTGGTCTCTGCGGACTCAGCATGAGGTCGCTCTGCGGCTTGTCAGTTCTGTTTCATCTTTGCCAGCTTCAATAACTTGTCCGCCGGCTTCAGGCGGGTAGGGGTGTTCCTCAGTTCAGCCTCAGCAGGAGACGAATATCGGTGTGTCCGCGCGGCCTCGCGGCTTCGGCGGACTCTGTGGTTATTTGGCGGATTGCAGCTAAATTCGGGCGACGTCGGCGGACTCGGCGACCTCGGCGGTCTCAGCGGACTCCGGTGTTGTCCGCCCGGCTTGTTTTTTGGTGCTTTCTGTTTTTCAGCTGTTATACTAGCGAAATCGTGTCTCGCTATGTATGCCTCGTGTTGTAAAGAAGTGAATGCATAAAAGACCTGCTTGTGCTTCCATTGTTTGTTGGGATTAACCTTTGTTCCTCGGTTTTCTGCTGATTCAACGTGCAAACTGGGTAGTTCCGAAGATATTAATTTGGCGTTTGGGCTATCTTGCTGACCACGTTGAGAAAATTTAACAAATCAGTTTAGTCAGGTCTTGTGCAGATCATAGCATACATGAGACTACCAATCAGTTTAGCATAATCTGACTGTCTAACCGCAACTCCATCATTGGGCTTCAAGCAATTATTGTAATCGTAAGGTGTCTCCACTGCTCTACGTTCACTGTATCCCCACGTGTCCAACAAGGACTTTATGTAGTGGCTTTGACTTATGGAAATATCATTTTTCTCAAAGCTCACTTGCATGCCTATGATAGTCTCAGCTACACCTAGGTCTTTAATGTTAAACGTCTGCATTAGTTCTGACTTAACGTCATCCACCACGGATTGATCAGAACCAAGAATCAGCATATCATCCACATACAAGCATATTATAGCGACTTTGTTCGATCTATGACGTATGTAAAGACATTTGTCCGAGAGACTCGACATGAATCACATGTTCCTTACATTATAGTCAAACTTCTCATGCCATAATTTTGGTGCTTGTTTTAGTCCGTATAACGACTTGATCAACTTACAGACCTTACTTTCGTGACCGTGTACTATGAAACCTTCAGGTTGGCTCATGTATATCTCTTCGGTCAGATCTCCGTTCAAAAACGCAGTCTTAACATCCATTTGATGAACAATAAAGTTCTCAATAGACGCAATAATAGCAAGGAGTATCCTAATGGTTGCTAAGTGACACACTGGTGAATATACATCAAAGTAATCCACTCTACTAACTTGTGTGAAATCTTTAGCCACCAGACGCGCTTTATACTTAGCTACGCTACCATCAGGATTGAGCTTCTTTTTCAGAACTCACTTACACCCTATAGTTTTAGCCCCTTTTGGCTTATCAACCAACGTCCGGGTGTTGTTCTGAAGCAAAAAGTTCATCTCTTCATCAATGGCCTCTTTCCAGAGTAGGGAATCCCGTGATCTCATCGCGTCCTTATAGGTGGATGGATCTGCCTCAACTTGGTAAGTGACGAAATCACTACCGAAGGTTCTGGGAGTTCTCTCTCTCATCGAAGTCCGTCTAGACTCTAGGACATTATTGTCTACCGGGACGGAATAGGAGGTTCTCGGTACTGATTCAGGTTCTTCCTCAGTAATAGTTGCTTTCATACCTGGGATGGTCAGGTTCTTATCCTTAAGGAACTTATCCTCAAAGAACACAACATCCCTAGACTCAATAATTATATTATTAGACAGGTCTAAGAATCTATCTGCAGCACTATCTTTAGCACAACCTAAGTAGACACACATGTTGGTCCTAGGTCCAAGTTTAGACCGTCTAGGGTCAGAGACCCTGACATAGGCTATGCAGCCCCAGGTCTTAAGTTTAGTCAATGTCAGGGGTCTCTTAAACCAAAGCTCATAGGGTGTGACGTCTAACTTAGCATGAGGGACTTTGTTCAGAATGTTGTTTGCAGTTAAAACTGTTTCTTCCCAATAGGCAGTAGGCATGCCAGTAGTGAACAACATAGAGTTCAACATCTCTGTTAACGTTTTATTTTTTCGCTCCGCTATACCATTCGATTAGGGTGAGTAAGGAGCAGTGGTTTCTGCTATGATCCCTTGAGAGGCAAGGAAACCCCGGAACTCACTGGACATGTATTCTCCTCCTGGCCTCTATCACTTCTAAATCTTTTGATTCTCATATCTAGTTGGTTCTCTACCCTGGTTTTGAAAAGACAAAACTTTTCAAACACTTAATCTTTAGTTTTAAGAAGATAGATGTGACAGAACCTAGAGCTATCATCTAAAAACATGATCATATACTTCCTTCCTCCTCTGGTGACAAAATTTTTAAAGTCACATATATCGGAATGTATAAGCTCTAGAGGTGTTGTGCTCCTAGTAACCACACTAAAAGGTTTCCTAGTGATCTTAGTCTGAGCATACACGTCACATTTCTCAGGCTGTGACTTAGTGTTTAATGTGATCTGCTGAGTTCTAGCTATTTGGAACATTTTCTTATAGTTCACGTATCCTAGTCTCTCATGTAGAGTCTTAGGGCTAACTAAGTTTGTTTGAACTTGTTGAACTAATTCGTTTGCTAGACTTAGTCGGTACATCCTATTTTGGACGTATGCACATCCAAAATAGTGGGAGTTAACTGACAGTGTTACTCTACCGCTACAAAAAGTAAATGACATATCAGCATCACATAAAAGACTAATAGACACTAAGTTAGCAGCTAATGCAGGAATAAATTTGACGTTTTTTTAAAATTAAAGACTTACCTGAGGATAGCAGCAAGGTTGCGTTCCCCACCTTCAGCACGTCAGCTGACTCACCATTGGCCACCGTCACTGACTCTTTCACAGTAGTGAGACCAGTCATAAGAGCAGAATTGTTACAAATGTGGTACGTCGCCCCCGAATCCAAGTACCACTCCGTGCTGGCCGAAGCGTTTCCGACCATTACAACAAAGTCGGAAGGCTCAGCTTGGCTAACCATATTGGCTTGGTTGTCATCCTGTGGTGCTTTGGTTCTTTCCCTTTTAGGGAGTCTGCAATCAGATGCGCTGTGTCCCCACTTGTTGCAGTTGAAATACTTGTCCTTGAATTTTTTATTACGTTTGTTAGGGCCTGCAACTTGGGAGCTACCATGGGAGGGTCTGGTCCTCTTAGGGTTCGGCACGCATTTAGAACTAAGAAGCATGTTAGTTGCAGCCTTCTACTTGCTAACAGTTTTTAAAGCGTGTCGAGTCCTATTTTCATCCTCAATGCGAATAAATCGCTTGATGTCATTAAGACCGACCTGCATCTTCTTACGGTACATTTCAGTTTTAAAGTTGTACCATGTAGAGGGCAGTTTAAAAATGATCGTGTCAGCAACAAAACTGTCTGGTAGAGAAATGTTCTCACTATGTAAAGAATCTACTAAAGCTTCAAAATCTGATACCTGAGGGAGAATCGTCTTCTCCTCGTCGAACATGAAGGAGTGGAATTTGTCCACCAGGTGTTCCTTGGACAGATCCTCCTCTTGCCTGAAGTGCTCCTCCAGTGCCTCCCAGATTTCCTTGGCGGTCTTCATTTTAATGTACGTCTTCTCCAGGCTGGAGGACAAGAAGTTCAGCAGGTAGTCGCGACAGAAGTCCTCGTCAGCAATCCACTGGGCTTCATCGTCAGTCCCCATAACAGCAGCATGATCAGACTGAACTGTGTAGAACATGTTCAGGTACTTCATCTCAAACTGCGTATTTAGCTTCCAATCGTTAAACTCCATCGTCTCCTTTTCCCGCAACCGTTCTGCTGCTTCTGTTTTATAAGAGGGAAAATAAAGCCAGAAAAGAACATCATAAGCGATAATCTTCTCGACCCAACATACCCACTCAAAGGCCCAGAAAATCTCTTGATTTCTCTAGTGTTGATCCCGATGAGTTCTAAAATTTGATATCATGTTTTTCCACTTGTATTCCACTTACTTCTCCTGAAGCCACCGCCAATCCCCCTAAACCCCCCTAAGGCCCGGTTTATGTGGTCGTAGCCGCTTGACCGGGGAAAATAAGTCTTCCCAAACGGAGCCTAACTCCTTGTTGTTCCCAACCACCTCCTGCCATCCTTTTTCCCCTATGTGGAGCCACCTTCAACCACCCACCAACCCATCTCCTACTACAGTCGCCTCCCCCTCTTTGAGACGTTGAAATCCTGCTGCCCCCGGCCAGCCCTTCCCGTTGCCGCCCTAGCACTCCCTTGCCTCCCCACGCCCGCAAGCCACCCGCCGCTAGCATTACTATTATTAGTTAAATCTTATACTTGTTTGGATTTCTAGTATTGTGGTTGTTTGCTTTCAGACTATTTTGTGATTTGTAGGATTTACTCGTCGTGCAGTTTTACTTTGGTCCTGCATGCGAAGGAAAGCCTAATCTGCTTGCTTAATGATTTATTATGTTTTTGCTACAATTATGTGCATGTAATTAAATTATTTATTGCTTAATTTGAATTATCTGTTGTGCTTTGCATTGCATGTAGGGTTAGAGAAACATTACACACGCCACTTATAGATTCATCCTGCATCAATTGGTATCATAGTTAGGTTACAAGCACATTTTGATACGCAGTTGTATAGTCTATAGCTTTCTTCATGGCTAGATATCACCAATATTCCTCTCATTTCTTTGAAGATCTCGAGTCCACTTACACCTGCTCTCATAAAGCCCGACAGGGACATTCTCACGTGACTACACTGATTATTCGCAGTCACAGCACATCACTTTCAGAGATCGTGTTAAGCGACCGTCACGACCCCCACTATGCTAAAGACGATCAGTATGATGATTGTCGTCATTCATATCCTTGCACGCAAGCGGAACGTGTTGATCCTTCGACACAACTTGATTACCTTAAGGATGATTATTATGATGATCGTCGTTTTGAAAGTGATCTCGAAAGTCAGTTTTGTATTATTGCCCCTTCTTCTGGCAGCTCATCGAGTCCCGAGTCTTTCAGTTATTGGCTCGTGGATATGAAATATTATCTCAATTATTTTGAGTTATTCAGTGAGCGCTGCATCAAGTTTGTGAAACTTAAACTTTTAGATCAAGCAGGAGCATATTTGTCTAGCGTTAAGAGGATCCACGAGCAAGGTTGTCTTCATCACATCACGAGTTGGGTGGATATGATGTTTGTATTGTTTCAGAGGTATCTGCCTTCGTCATATCAGAGTCGCTTTCTCGAGCAGTTATTTTCCTTTCATCAAGAATCTATGTTTGTCACTGAGTACATGGATCGCTTTGATGAGTTCGTTGTGAGGAGTGATATCCGAGAGGAGTCAGTTGTCACCACTTCTTGATTTTGGTTTAGACTTAGATCTCACATACGTACAAAGTTAGTTTATTATAGTTCAAAATCTCTTGAACAGACAAATCAGCTCTCCCTTTATTATGAACAGACTTTGAGATCCACAAGAGCTGGTCGATTTGATTCACACCTTGACCTATGTAGTACGAGCCCCTCTCATATTGTGGTCACCACAATGCCTACCATTGTCTTGTAAACCACAACAAAAGTGATACTTGATACGGATTTCTCTCACCCCAGTGAGGTGCTTAGTTTGGTGAGTGGTCTGTTATTTGTTTCTGACTTATTTCTTGTGAACCCGATCGAGAGTTAGTCAGAGCCACCTATTGGCACCCCTACCGTAGACCCATTTCTTGACACCATACCTACATACCCATTTTTGAGAGCAGGTCTATGTCCCTTCCCGCTTCTCATTGTTCCGAGCCACTTCACGACTGATAGTTCGGAGCCTGGTGTTGATTACGTAGTGGTTATCTCACCAACTTATGGGGACAATATTCCTTACGTTGGTACGCATCTGGAGGATCATGAATCTATTAACGAGTTCTATAATGAGCCCCCAAATGATCCATCTGATGACTCATCATATCCTGGTAAGGATGCGATTCAAGTGAGCCACTCATTTATCAGTTTTGAGTTATTAGCATCTCTTTCGCTATCATCTCTAGTCTTGCCCCATAGAATTGATCTTGAGTAGAGAAGTACATATAAAGGGCTTTTCTTGAGTGCACTTTAGCATACTCCTGATATTTTGGGGTCCTATCTTATGACACATCACTCTCGATGAGTTTTGGGACGCACCACCTACTGTCCCACCGGACGAGTTCTTTCTTTTCAGAGAACACATCACACTCTTGAGTCACATCATATTGTCAGTGTTGAGAGTACCCACTCAGGTGATCTTCGCACTCTCGATGAATTTTTATACGTACCTGCAACTAAGCCTCGTGATGTGTCATAATCTCAAAGAGACATCTAGCCTCTTATGAGCTCATCTTTGAGTATTGATTTCTCACTCGGTCATTTGAGTACTCATCTTATACTGGATGAATTTTTCTACACTCTACCGAGAGAGCCTCTTGATAGGCCATCACATCTTAAAAACACTTGGGTCATTATTATATTTTCTCATAGAGAGTGTGTTGTGTCTGTCGTGTTTTATTTGCATCATTGGCACGAGTCTGTTGCGTCATTTCTTAATCATTTGCATATGTCTGTTGAATTATATGTTCATAATTTGCATATATTATATGAGTTGGTCCAATTGAAAGTCAATATTGGTAATAAACTCTATAAATCACATGCAGACATTCATAGGCAAGGACAGGTAATTCATGAAGGTGGGCAAGTGATGGTGAGAATCCACATTGTGATGCTCCATTCGAGGCATGCTAAAAATTTGAGTGTTATGCGAATGGATCCTTATATAATCATGAGACAGATCGAAACAAATATCTGTGATCTTGATATCCCTGCAAGTATAAGTATCAACCAAGTATTTAGTGTTGAAGATCTGACGTCATATTACGAGCCTCATGAATATGTGGATCCAGGGAGTGGGGACTCCCAGTCTCCCAAACCTCCACTCTTATTGTCTTATCACCTTATAGTCCACCTACCTATGATGGCCACCACAGTTTACCCATTTTTGGCACCCACCCACCTGAGGATTCGTCTTCTTTGGTTTCACCTATGACATCGCCGATCGCACCAGGATCCACCACTCGTAAGTTGATCGTTGAGAACATTACAGAGACCAGATTCGACCTATACATTCCTACTACAGACATTGATGACACCTGGATAGTACCAACAATGCTTGGTCGATTCCTGGACTTCGACTTCAGTACGACCGTCTCCATTCATCGGAGATGAAAGAATTTCAGTCTGGAGGAGTTGATTGGCGAGGATAATTTCCTAGCAAAGATACTTGGACGACCTCAGGTGGACCTCATCGAGTCTTACCTGGTATACGTCGAGAAAACTCTGATCCTTATTCATCGGGAGATGAATTCTTTCAAGCCGGAGATAATAATGCGGAGCAGAGAGGTGGGGTTGCAATAGAGGATGAGTTTTGGGCTCGTTCAGGGCCGATTAACGACTTACCATATATAGCATGCCCGGATCGATGATCCAACTCCACAGATGCATCCAGATGTGCATTGTGAATCGATTTCTTATGTTACTTTATTTTGTTTGCATTTATTTTGATGTATGTGGGTAGCCCCACCTCCGATCAATCATAATCATCGATGGTGGGATGCCTTCTAATCCTCTTTATTATAAATAGAGTGCTTAGGGGCTGATTTGAGACATTGCAGAATTCTAAGAAGATATTCCAGGATTCTTGCGACCATCCCATGATACCGACTTCATGTAACCCTAAGTGACGACTCCTAGGCTTGTATCTTCCTCCCCAAGATATCCCCAAGCCCTAAGCCTTCTTTTTCCTCCTCCAATCCCTCAACAACCCCCTTCCAAGCCGGCTGCCCTATTTTCTCTTTCCCCGACAGTAGCCGATTTCTCACTTTTAGTCTCAGCCACCACCGCCCCTATTCCACTCCTCCTGAAGCCACCACCAATCCCCCTAAAATCTGTAACTCCATGTTGTTCCCAGCCACCTGCAGCCATCTTTTTCTCCTCTGTGGAGCCACCTTCAACCACCCACGGACCCATCTCCTATTACCGCCGCCTCCCCTTTCTGAACCGCCGAAATCCCGCTGCCCCCAACCCTTCCCGTCGTTGTCGGGGCACTTTCTTGCTTCCCCTCGACCGCAAGCCACTCGCCGCCTCCTCCCCTGTCCTATGGAGCCACCCCAACAGCCCCTTTCATCAAATATGTCCAGATCTGGACATTTCAGTCCAGATCCAGCCCGCTTCCCTACCCGCCCCACATTTTACAGTCTGGATCTGCTCCAAAACACCGGATCCATCCTTTCTTCGCCCAAGATCCACTATCTAGTAAGATCTACTCATTTCTGACTCGATCCCGCTTCGCGCCACTAAATCTAGCCACCCCCGTCGTTATCCCACCTCCAGTTCCACCTCGGATCATCGTCAAAGCATTTCCGGCTTTGAAATCCCCATTGCCTTGGACATCCCTCTATTCGGTGAGTCACTTGTTGTATTGTACTATTATTTTTCAACATTATTATATATCAGTTGGATCTTATACATGTTTGGATCTCTTGTATTGTGGTATTGTCTTTATATTGTTATGTGATTTGCATGATTTATTGGCCGCACGTTTTTACTTTGGCCCTCCACGTGGAGGAAATTCTAATCCGCTTGCTTAAACAAATTAATATGTTTTTGTTATAATCATGCATGTACGATTAAATTATTTGTTTCTTAATTTGAATTATCTGTCGGACATTGCATTGCATGTAAGGTTAGGACAACATTACATCCGCCACCTACAGATTCTTCTTGCATCAGTATGAAAGAGGATAATACGTACCCGTGTATAAGAATGTAGTAGAAGGACTGCCCACTTGCCCGAAAATCTTCCATCAAATTTTGCTATGAGTGCTCTAATGAAGGCTATGAAAATGTTCGCTGTGAATATATGTTCGTTATGAAAAATGTTCGCAGTGAGAAATTTTACAAACATCTCTATGAAATATATGCATTTAATTCTACTGCATGTTGCTCATAATGTTAATTAGCATATAAGGGTAGACCTTTCTATTCATACAAATACTGATCATATTGCTCGCACTTATTTGGTAAACTATATTTAGTATGAAATTGGAGCTAATCTCACCCGTTATTATTAAATTTATGGGGGGGTCCTAAACGCGTGGGTTAAAACGCCATTCATTAAGGCTCCATTTGGTTCGGCGGTGGTGGATCGATTCGGCGGGTGGAAACGGAGAGTTCGAACCGGAGGGGGGAGGTTGCTGCTCCAAACGGAGCTTTTTGGGGCGTTTCTCAAGGCGGGCGGGTGGAAACGGAGCAAACGCCGCCGGAGCTGGTTCATTTGTTTACCCTCCTTCAGGCGGCGATTGCCCAAAACGGAGAAGCGAAACGCCCAAACAAATAGAACCTAAGTATCACCTAACAAACATCATCCGTTTAAACATAAAAGTGGATGAAGTTTCTTAGGTGTATTAAGGAATGACAACTTAACCTCCACGGTCATGACCACCACCACCATGCCAAACGGATCCTTACTGCTAGTGGTTTGAAGAAAATGATATTTTAAACCTTCCACTGATTTTTTTGAATTGATTAGAGTTGAAATGAAATTCTTATGTTATTAGGGTCACATCTTGGCTATTTATAGGTTACACACACATTATATATTACAATACACATTACATATTACAACACTGCTCAATATTGACGAAAGATATTCACTAAGCTCATCTTATTACAACCAATGATCATCTCCTCAAAACTAAGTCCCTTGCCCCTTTGTCGAAACGTGGCTCAACTCCAGTAGCCTGTTATCAAGCTTTTCTTTGACAAAAAATCTATCAATATCTATATGTTTGGTACGATCGTGTTGAACCAGATTGTTTGCAATACTGACGGCTGACTGGCTGTCGCACCACAGTTTCATCTCGCCCTTTTGGTCCAGCCTCAACTCCTCGAGCATTCCTTTCAGCCACATAAGTTCTGCAGCCCTGCTGCCATGGCTCTGTACTCTGCTTCTGCTGTTTATCTGACCACTACTGATTGTTTCTTGCTCCTCCATGAGACCAGGTTGTCACCCACAAATATGCAATAGCCTGAAGTGGATCTCCTATCATCCGCACAGCTAGCCCAGTCAGATTCTCAATAGCCTTCGATTCTCACGTGTCCATTCCTCCTGAAGGTCAGCCCCTTTCCAGGAGCACTCTTCAAATATCGCAGAATCTGGTACAATGCATCCACATGGCCCTTCCTTGGATCATGCATGTAGCAGCTCACCATGCTTAAAAGAATGAGATGTCCGGGCGTGTATGATTAAGTAGATCAACTTCCCGACTATCCTTTGGTACATTTCCTGATCTACTGGTTCTCCGGCCTCTGCACTCAGTTTGCACCTTTGATCGATTGGCGTCGTAGTAGGCTTGCACCCCAACATCCTGATTTCAGTGAGGAGGTCCAATGCATACTTCCTTTGGGAGAGAATTATCCCCTCGGCCTCATACGCAATATCGATCCCAAGGAAATATCGAAGAAGACGCAGGTCTTTCACCTCAAACTCCGTACCTAGGGCCCCCTTGAGACGGCTAATCTCCCGCTGCAAGCATGGTGGTATGACCTCCATTCTGCCTAAAAAACACAGTGTGATCTAGTGATACCTCATGCCAATCATTGCTCTCCTGAATCGGTCAAACCATACACGTGGTGACTGCTTCAGCCCATAGAGGGAGTTTTTCAGTATGTAAAATCTGCCTTCTGTCTTGGTCGTACCAAATCCCGATGGTATCTCCATGTGCACCTCCTCTGTTAGATCCTCATGAAGGAATGCATTCTTCAAATCTAGTTGGTGTAACAACCATCCTCCATTCACTGCCAGGCTGATGAGGGTCCTAACTGTGCTCATATTCGCCACTGATGCAAATGTCTCATCGTAGTCGATGTCGTAGGTCTGGCTGTACCCCTTGGCCACCAATCGAGCTTTGTAACGCTCAACCTGTCCATTTGGGTTCTGCTTTACGGTGAACACCCACTTGCACCCAATGGCCTTCTTGTCCTTTGACAGCCATGCCAGCTCCCAGGTCTTGTTCTTCTCAAAGTCCCTCATCTTTTCCTTCATTGATGCCTCCCACTTCGGATCGGCTTTGGCGACCTGCCAATTTGTTATGTATAATAATACTATCCAAAGATGCAATAAATGCTCGGTATGTAGGGAAGATATGATCATACGGGACAAAGGACGCGAGGTCTCAACCGTATCTGTTAGGAGGATTTCTCGCATTGCTTCGAGTAGTCTTTTGTAACATAAGAGAAGAAGTAGGGAGAGGAGAAAGGATATCACCTGAGGCTTGTGGAAGTGTAGGTGTTCCAGAAGAGGGGGGCGACGCAGGCACGAGACTAGGAGCTTGGTTGGGCACCATGTAACACCCCAAATCCCAGGATTGGGAAATAGTTGGGTGACACGGACTGGGACACGGGCGTGTCCCAGGGCGTGTCCTGCTCGGGTGAGCAGCCGGCAAGAGTTTGACGAAAATCCGATCTAAGGAAAAATGAGGGAACACGCCATCTGACACGGGCGTGTCAGAGGCCGTGTCCTCCTCTGGTCGACGAACTCCAGTTCGACGAAATTGAGCTGGGCGTGTCTGCTGCCGTGTATGGGCACACGGCCTGTGATACGGGCGTGTCACAGGCCGTGTCCTTTGCGGGATGTGCCCAGGGTAATTGAGGCCTGGTGAACACAGGCAGGACACGAGTGTGTCTTAGGGTACACGGCCTGTAACACGGGCGTGTCACTGGTCGTGTCCTGATCGGGTTGAGATTGGTTTTGTGCTACTTGAAGTACACGGCCATAGACACGGGCATGTCTGAAGGCGTGTCAGGTGACACGGCCCGTGACACGGGCGTATCACATAGCCGTGTACTGGTCTAGATGAGTCGGTTGTGCGCCGCTTAAGGTACACGGCCTGTGACATGGGCGTCTCACAGGCTGTGTCAGGCAAAATTTAGCCTTTTGTGGCAAAATCGTGGCCGTCCATTTTCTCAGCTGGGATCTAATGGCTCTGGCTCCTCCCCGTGTCCTTAAGGTCGAGAATGAGAAAGATATTCTCATTCTAGTCTTGGCCATCATCTTTCTACCATCCTAGAGAGAGAGGAAGAAGGAGGAGGAGGAGAGCCGGCCACCGGTGGAGCTGCGGAGTTCCGTTTCGAGATCCGAAGCTAGCGTTGTGGAGGCAAAGCCGCTGCGGTCCTTTTCAACTGGCTAAAAGTCCATGGCTCCGAAGCGGTCTTCAAGGGTAACGACCTTTCTTCCTAGCCATGTGAATGCTTCCTTTTTGGCATGTGCATATGATTCCCCCACCAGAGGGTGGCTTGTTCTGGGAGTCTCTTGGGGTAATTCATGGAATCCCTACTCATTTGGCATATAGATCTGGAAATGGAGTACGGAATAGGCATGTTGTGTGAAGCCCATCTAGACAGGTTGATCTGGATTGGTGATGTTGCATATACGCACCGGAGAAGACTCTGTGATAAACGTGTAGTTTAGGAGTCGACGGGTTAAACCTGTGAAGGACAGTAGTAGGAAGTACTGGAGTGGTAGTCCAGGAAAATACCCGTATAATGCTTGTACTGAATGGTTTGTACCTGTGAAGGGTAGTAACAGGAAGTACTGGATTGGAAGTCCAGGAAATACCCTTGTAATGCTTGATGTTCATGGGTGGTACCTGTGAAGGGTAGTAGCAGGAAGTACTGGCGTGATAAGCCAGGAAAATACCCTTGATGCTTGTGCTGCTTGCTGGGTTGTGCCTGTGAAGGGTAGTAGCAGGAAGTACTGGTAGGAAAGCCCAGGAAAATACCCGCAAATGGTTAAAGCTAGGGATGGAACATGAGTTCTATCGCTACCGTTGAGTGTGACACCTAGTTAACCTGTGATTGTGAGGCTTGTCTTGTGAGGACATTATGACTATTTGCTAAACGGACAAGGGGATGCCGGCCCGCGTTAGTCTGGTTATAGAACTAACGATTTGAGCAACGGGCAAAGGCTGAACTGTATCCGCGTTATGGTTGTCTGCCATGGGTGTCTGGATGACTTGGCATTTGGCAGAAACGCATAGCGAGAGTCTTAGGCCTACGCGCCACGACACCATGGGGGGCTACGGGCCAATCCTGGGTTAGTAAGACTGCAATCTCCGGCTGCACGCCATGCAGTAAATGCTCAATGTTTTACCGTTGGGTTGCGACCCTAATACGGTGGCGAGCAACTGGTTCGCCAGTATACCAAGAATGTGCCCTGAGTGCACGGATCGTCGGGCCGCGTGTCTGACGGTTGTGATGGAATGTATGTGTGTGAGAGCACAATGTATGAATATATATGTATCTGCCTGTGAAATGCTATGCTTGCAGGGAAGGAATACCACTACCCCGGGAAAAGGGGTAGGGTTGTTATAAACTTGGTCAGCTGAATGCTGACCGTTGCCTTGTTTGCCACTGTTGGGTGGAATGTCCTTGTAAAGGTGCTGGAGAGCCAAGCGGGACATATAAATGTTGAAGTCTCTGTTGCTGTTGCTGGTGTTGCCGCTAGCCATTGAAGGCTAAGCTTAAATGCTATATTTGTTTATACGTGATCGGCCTGCGTGCCAATGTTTAAGGCCACTGTGAGGAAAAGACTTGTAAGACCATAAGACCAACTAATTTGTATTTGGTGAACATTCCTGTTATATATAAATGTGAATCTTTATATGGTGGACATTCATGTTTGGAGTTCAGTGTCGTGTTATAAGCTTCCGCTAGAATGTTTTGTGTTAGGATGCGCAACTCTGGTATCGCTCAGTGACTTCGCCGTCTGTTTTGTGGTATATGCTGTGGGGCCCCGGCCGGACCTTCTAGTATATACTATATGAACGGATGGAGTCGTTACACAGACCCTGGATCTGGTACTGCTGGAGGCTTTTTCCTTCTACTGTATGTCAGCAATTCCCCCTGAGCCGTGGGTCTCACACCTTGCCTCTGCTCCTTAATATCCTCCTGCTCATCATTGCTCTCCCGCTCCTCCACAGATCCTCCTTTCCATACTCCCAGATCTGTCACCAACATCTCTCTTTCTAGCATTGTACTTTCTTTATTTGATGAGCCTAATGTAGGTAGGACTCCCTCTTGCCGGTAGTACTATTCCAGCTCTTTAAAGACCACATCCATACTCATGAAGCATCTTTTGTCCACTGGGCTCCAGCACATGTAACCCTTTTAAGTACGAAAGTAGTCCACAAACATGCACTTGATTGCCCTTGCATCGAGCTTACCAACACCTGGTCGGTTGTCCTTCACGATGCATACACACCTGAATACCTTCAAGGGAAGTATTCCCCCATTGTGTCCCTACAACTGCTGGTATGGGGACCTCCACCCTAGTACATGTGATGGCATCTTGTTGATCAGTTGTGCCGCTGTTAACACGACATAACCGCACAGACTCTGCGACACCTTCATGTTTAGCATCATGCTCCTTGACACCTCCAGAAGGTGTCTGTTCTTCCTACCTGCCACTCCGTTCTATGTTGGTGTGTAGGCACATGTGGTCTGGTGCACTATCCCATGAGTTGATAGGTACTCCCCCATTGCCTTGTTGGTGTATTTTGTTCCATTGTCTGACCTTAGAATCTTGATTATCGCACGATATTGTGTCTGTACACGCTTATGGAAATCCCGGAAGCATGTGAACACCTTACTTTTATTTTTCATCAAATACAGTCATGTAACACGAGATGCACAAAAAATAAAAGTAACAAAATACTTATAACCATTTAAAAACTTACAGTACAAGATCCCCAGACATTCGAATGAATAACATCAAAAATGGAAGAGCTTCTTCGGTCCGTACTAGCAAAAGAACTCCTAGTGAGTTTTCCTAAATTACATGCATCACACACCAACTTTGTTTTATTTGCTGCATCAAAAACAGCAGGAAGCAGCCTAGCTACCGTCCTGAAGGAGGGGTGGCCCAACCGTCTATGATGGAGTATCAACACATCCTCTGCACTCATCTTTTGTCCTCCATTCCTCGTTGTCTCTACCACAGAGATCAAAGCCGCATCCAGTCCTTCCCGATCCAGAAACCACAGCCCATCATACCAAGTCTCAGTCCCAAGTATCTGTCTCGCCCCTTTCTCCTGCAACGTCACCTTAGGTATATCAAAGGAAACAATACATTTTAGCTGACTAATTATGAAACTAATGGATAAAAGGCTAACCGGGAAAGGAGCATGCAAAACATTGGAAAGTGTTACCGAACCTGAACAACTAACAGTACCCTTACCTACCACTGGCTGAAACGTGTCGTCCGTCGTCTGGATGCTACTGTCGTGGCTAGACGAGTATAGGAGGAGAACTCGGATGCATTTCATGTCAGATGGCGGGATGCGCCTGTGTCATCAATTTCTCCCTTCACCTGTGTTGAGGACCAAGGTCCAGCGGGATTGGGTGTGTGTGGGACCGCATATTTGGGCTTCCCCATCGTGTTCCAGGTCTGGGTGTTGACCCCGGTGGGCCCCCCGTGTGGCGGAATATCCCCGCCATCCCGTGGTTGGATTAGTCCCACATTACCTGCAGCGGGTGGTCCTTGGTGTTTATGTACCCCCGTCCCCCCTAACCATCACCTCGGGGTTTTGGAAAGATGTGTGGTGACGGGTGGTTTCCACATGGTATCAGAGCCATCCCGCTGCGGGGGTGTGTTGAGGACCAAGGTCCAGCGGGATTGGGTGTGTGTGGGACCGCATATTTGGGCTTCCCCATCGCGTTCCAGGTCTGGGTGTTGACCCCGGTGGGCCCCCCGTGTGGCGGAATATCTCCGCCATCCCGTGGTTGGATTAGTCTCACATTACCTGCAACGGGTGGTCCTTGGTGTTTATGTACCCTCGTCCCCCCTTACCATCACCTCGGGGTTTTGGAAAGATGTGTGGTGACGGGTGGTTTCCACAACCTGGAAGACCCGCAGAGTGTTCCCCACACCATCATATGTGTTCTTCAGATTATCCCAAACCTCCATGACTGTCTCGAGGCCATCTACCGTGGCGACAATCGATGAGACAACCGAGCTAAGAAGCCACATAAACACGGTCATATGGGCCGACTCCCACTCATCTCTAGCCGAGTTCTCTGGTTTCTTCAATGCCCCTGTCAGAAAACCCCCAACCTTCTTTGCTGCCAAGATTTTCTTCACACAGCGTAACCAACTCAGGTAGTTCTCCGGTCCATCCAACTTAAGATCGATCGGTGGAAGTTCCAGTTTCGCAGGCCGTTACGATGAACCCAACACCCTCAACAATGTGGCCAATTCGTCCGGGCCCAACGTCTTGAAGACGTTCGCCATCATTCCATCATTCGGCTCCATGGATCACCTTCCAACCGATCACTGCGTCTCGTTAGGTATTACGAAATACATTAGTCTGCCCTAGATCCGATCACCGCATCAGGAGTGAAGCAAGGAGGCACTAGGGCACGAAGGTCGGCGACCGAAAGCAGAGACGGCGGCCTCCGGAGGCTACGAGATCGCTATTCTCGCAGCCCTAGGGGCAGCCCTAGACGGACGTGAGCGGGCGCAGATGGATCGGGAGGTAGCCGACCCTGGAGATCGGGAGAAAGCGGCTGTCGATCGGGAGGGAGCGGGCGCACTTGGCGAGGCCTCCTCCGATTGGTTGTAGGGAAGGGAAGAGGCAGCGGGATCGACGTCGGCGTCGTTCGGGAGCGGAATCGGCGGAGTCGGCGTCGGCTTCAGACGGGGGAAGGATTGGGAGAAAGGATCGGGAGAAACGGCGAGACCTAGCCTCTGATACCAAGTTGAAATGAAATCCTTAGGTTATTAGGGCCACAACTTGCTTATTTATAGGTTACACACACATTACATATTACAACACACATTACATATTACAACAATTAGTGATTAGAATTAAGTTAGCAAAAGACCCTTTGTGATTATCTGGGCTTCCGATTAACCTAAAATATTTCCGCTTCAGTTCAGCCCAACACATATTAAGCTGGACTTCACAGTTTTATTATTTTTTATAAATGGCCTACCAGTATTCCTTATGTGATCATTCATAATAACTTTTATCAATAACTCACTTAACAGTGAAATTCATAACAGAACTTTGTCACTTGCTCTAAAAAGGAAGCTATGATAATTTAAGGCTTCAAATTACTACTTGGATTAAGAAACTTTTCCTCCATTATGATATGCGGATTTCATTCATTCATGTATTTCTTTTCACTTAAAGGTTGATGTCCTAGAAGCCCATTTATAGCTATAGTTTACCTAGACTCACTACCCTAAAGACAGTCCCTGCCACCATTGGATTATTATCATCGAATTCAGGATATTACAGGCTCACCAACTTCCATTTGGTACATCCTCAAACCATAAGTTACATTATAGGATGATTGGATCTAATAGCATATGTAGTGTTATAGCTCATAATATTTGAGGTATTGTAAGTTTTAGTTCAGCTCAAGCAATAAGCTGAATATCACAAGAAGTACACGTATGAAGTAACATGAACACATCTACAATCACATTAATTCTCCCGATTCGAATTCAAAATCCTAGGAAGCAAACATTCAATCAACAAAGGCCGCGCTGGCGTGAACACCCAAAGGAGGCAAGCAAGAAGATAACAAAAAGCAGAGCGAGGAAATGTGATAAGAGGGAAGAAATATGAGCTCTAAAGCAAAAATTATAGCAACAATGATTTGACAGAGACATTCGGTCTAGCTTCAAGTTAAAATGAAGTTCAATAATGAACTAAAAAGTCTACAAAAGACAGAGAGGTTTGGTCTAGCTTCAAGTTAAAATGAAGCTCAATAATGAACATAAAGCCTATTTAAATATATCAATAAACTGGGACAGCAGTCACATTATCGTTTTTTTTTGTTTACAAAAGAGTGCAAATTACTGAGCTTTTTCATCACTCTTATTAAGAAGAGAAGAGGAAGGCCTGCTGAGGAGCTTCTGCTCCTGCTGATTTTGCTTGTCCGCTTGTCGTTTTCGAGCTTTTTCTTTCAGTTGTTGAAAAGCACGCATTGTCTCCACGTCGAATCCTCCGGCAAACTGGCGGCAAGCAGGAGGACAGTTAGTGATTGAGTTTTATATAACAACATAATTCAAGTAGAGTCCATGTGTAGGGTCAAGCGAATCCGCACCTGATGCACCCGAAAGGCAAATCTGACCCCTTGTAGCATGAGATCCTCTTCGTCTTGGCCACCAGCAAAGGCCGATATTTCCGAAGTGACTCGCTTCATGTACTTCATCGCCAATTTCACTGACGCTAGCTTGATCTGCAAAACATTCATTACTCTATTGTTAAAAATGTCAACTACTGTAATTAGAAATAGATGGAAGGATAGAAAGAAGAGAGAGAAACATGAAATCCATTACTAAGATTCATGCATGTCATTGATTAACGATGGGGTGAAGAAAGCAAGGGCGAAGATGTTGAAAAAGATGTGCATGGAAACAAGCGAATCACCATTTCAATTACTTATTAGAAGATTCACAAGACTCATATATGAGTTTCCCATATGGCATTAAGCATGTTAGTTTAATTTATGAGACCTCTAGATGTTTTGCTAAAATTCAGTATTTGAAACAAGATACACATTGTTTTCCAAAATCATGATCCTGTATCTCTTGAGGTCTGTTTAGGTGAGTGTGGTTGAAGATGGGGCGATTAGAAAAGAAAATAAAAGAGTGTTCTTGAATGGAGCTCCCTCCCTGTGATTGGAATCAAACAAATTTGTTAGTTTTTTGTGCAATTTTGTTAGGTCTCGTATAATGTGGCTTGAATTAAGCATATTCAGAACGCACCCTGACTAATCCTTATTAAACCAGAGTGACACAAATCTTCTCTAAATCCCAAAATGCTTCGAAATAAACAGTAAAGAAGCATACAAATAATGTTACAAATGAAATCCTCTTCTCATTATTCCTGTTGGAAAAGCCCACTTAAACTAGGCCCATTTGTATAGCATTTATTGTTTTTCTCTCCTCTTTAGTCCCACATTGTGTATAGGACTTTTCTCCCTCTTTCTCTCATCTATATATATGTACTCATTCTTTGTATTTGTACCAAGTGGACATATATACAAGGTTGGCTTTCTCCATTTCTACATGGTATCAAAGCGAGGTTTCGGACTCCTGCGGACTCTCTTTTCTGTCCGCCCTGCGGCCTGCGATCTCTGCGGCCTGCGTGTGTGTGTCCGCACCTTCTAGTCGCTTCTCTCCAGCGGCCTCCCTTGTCCAGTCCGCTTCCTCTCCTCCTGTGGATCCACTTCTCTTCCCTCCTCTTCCTTCCTCCTCTGCCCCCCCCCCCTCTTTATAGCCATCCTGTGGGGTCCACTGCTTCCCCTTGTCCGCTGCGGCCTCTTCTTGTCTGGCGCGACCTCGGCGACCTCCATCCATCGGTCTTCTTCTGTCCGCTGCGACCTCAGTATTCGCCTCCTCTTGGTCTCCTTCGTCCGCCGTAAGCGCAGCGTCCTCCTCCTGTCCGCACTTCTCCCCTGCTTGCGGCTGCTCTCCTTCCTCTTCAGGCAGTCAAGTTCTTTTCCTTGTCCGCCGCGGGCTCGCCTCTCTGCGTTCTTTCAGCCTTGCGGACTGGTCCAGCCCGCTGCGGTTGCTCTCTCGCTTCCCTGGCTTGTCCTCTCTTCTCAGCTCGCTCCAGTCCGCCGCGGTCTGATCCAGCCCGCCGCGATCTGATCCAGCCCGCCGCGATCTGATCCAGTCCGCCTCGGCCTCTTCAATCCGTTGCGGCCTCTCTTGGCCCGCTCCTTGTTGAGCGTCTGTGCACAACGCGGCTTCCTCCAGTCCGCCGTTGCCTCCTCCAGTCCGCCGCGGTCTCCTCCAGCTCGCCGCGACCTCCTCCAGCTCGCCGCGACCTCCTCCAACTCGCCGCAACCTCATCCAGTCCGCAGTCTTCCGCTTCCTCTAGCTGCCGCCTCCAGTCCGCCGCGACCTCCGCCAGCTCGCCGCGACCTCCGCCAGCTCGCCGCGACCTCCGCCAGCTCGCCGCGACCTCATCCAGGTCGCCCCCATGTCTACATCTGCAGACTCAGTCGGGACGGCTGTTCCTCCTCCTGAACGCCCGGCCTCTATCCAGGAAGTCCGCGACGAGCTTCGGATCACTACTATCTCGCTCACTGGCAAGAAGAACTTTGTGGAATGGGCACACTCGGTTCGCCGTGTCCTTCAGTTCAAGGGATTTCTGCATCACCTGATTCAGACAGTTATTGGTGTCCCTATTGAGGAATGGTTACGCAATGATGGGCGTGTGCAGACTTGGCTTCTCAGCTCTCTTGATGGCGAATCTTATCGCCTGGCCATGTATCATGAGACGGCCAAAGGCATGTGGGACGAGCTCCACACCCTCTACTCTGGCAAGGATAATCTCCACCATCTATATGATATCATCACTGCTCTCCAGACCCTTGATAGCAGTGGCGCAACCGACCTGACGTCCTTTGTTGCTCAGGCCCGGTCTCTGGTTGAGGCTTGGATCCACCATCAGCCTCCCACTTTGGATCTCGCTGCTCAACGTACCCAAAAGGAAGCTGTGGGTATCGCCATGATGATGGTCCGGGTATCACCTCATCTTCACAGTGTCCAGGCTCACATCCTCTCCTCTACCGTTACACCATCTTTTTCCGATGTGTGCTCAATGCTTCTCAAAGTCTCCCCGCCTCCGGATGTTCCCGGTCTTCCTTCTCCGGCCCTTGTTCAACAGGCACCAGCTCCCTTATTGCCTCTTCCCCCTTCTGCCCGTGGTGGCCGCTCTGACTCTCGCGGCCGGGGTCGCGGTGGCCGGTCTAGGCTTAAATGCTCGTTCTGCGGTAAAGATGACCATCTTGAGGCCACCTGCTATCGCAAACATGGCCGACCTCCTCGTCCGCATGCCTATGCTGCTACTACCGACTCTGCCTCCTCTCGTACTGATCTCGACGAGGTTCGTCTTCAGCTCCAGCATCTTCATGGCTTGCTCAGCCGTCCGCCTGCCTCGGTTGCCTCTGCTGCCTCTATCTCCAACGAAGGCATCGCCTGCCTATCCTCTGGCACGCGCTGGATCCTTGATTCTGGTGCCACTCATCATATCACCTCTGTTAGGCCGCCTCAGTACTTGTCTTCACCTCACCTGAAGTACATTACTGCCGCTAATGGGGCATCGGTTCCCGTCTCTGGATGTGCTGATATTTCTCTCACCTCTTCTCTCCTCCTGCGCTCGGCTCTACATGTTCCGGGCTTTCCTTTCAATTTACTCTCTGTTGGTCGCCTTACTACTGATTCTAATTATTCTGTGACATTTACTTCTTCTTTTCTCATACAGGATCAGCAGACGCGGACTATCATTGGTAGAGGACGGCTGCAGAATGGGCTCTATCTTCTTGACGACTCTCCCACTGTCCTCGCCTCTCTCTCCTCTTCGGATTGGCATCGCCGTCTGGGACATGCTCCTCTTCCAGTCCTCCGGAAGGCTCTTCCTGATGTTCATCTTCCTGCTTTTCGCTGCGACACATGTATTTTGGGCAAACAGTCCCGTTCATCATTTCCTCCTCATTGTACTCGGAGCTCCGCTCCTTTTATTTTAGTTCACTCCGATATATGGGGTCCGTATAAATTTACTAGTATTTCTGGCTATCGGTATTTTGTTACTTTTATTGATGATTACTCTCGCATGACGTGGTTATATCTCCTTCGGGATCGCTCTGAACTTCCCCACGTATTCCGGGCCTTCATACTTGAGACTCACACTCAATTCTCTGCGCCTATTCGCACTATTCGTACTGACAATGCGCGGGAGTACACCAGCCATACCTTTGCCACTCTCTGCTCTGAGTTCGGCATTCTTCACCAAACCTCGTGTCCATACACTCCACAACAGAATGGTGTCGCCAAGCGCAAGAATCGTCATCTTCTTGATGTCGCTCGCTCCCTTATGCTTCAAATGCAGGTTCCCAAACCATACTGGAACTACGCGCTCTCCACGGCTTGCTTCCTCATCAACCGTCTCCCGTCTTCCGTCCTCCAGTATGCTACTCCCTTCAGCCTCCTCTTTCCCACAACTCCACCTTTTCCCGTTCCTCTCCGGGTGTTCGGGTGTACCTGCTACGTTCACCACCTCGGTCCCTCCACAGACAAATTGGACCCTCGTGCCACCAAGCATATCTTTGTGGGGTACTCGCGCACTCAGAAGGGTTATGTCTGTTATTCGCCTGCTACCCGCAAGTTTACTGTCTCGGCTGACGTGACTTTTCGTGAAGATATTCCATTCTTCCCTGCTCTCGATGACGCTCTGAGTCCAGCTCCCGTCGTTCGTCCTGTCATTCCTGCTCCTCACTCCTCCTCCTCTCTGCCTTCTCTACCTCCTGTTCGTCCACCACCCCCGGTTATCCGGGTCTACTCTCGTCGCTCTCCTCATCCCGTAGCCCCTCTGCAGTCGGCTTCGCCATCTGGTGCTCTGCTCCCTACTGCTCCGGCTCCCGTCTCTACCGCTCATCCAATGGCGAATTACGTCTCTCTCCATCGTCTCTCTCCCTCTCTTCTTCACTTTGCCACCTCATTATCCTCTGTTTCGGTCCCTAACTCTTTGCAGGAGGCGCTTCACCATTCTGACTGGCGGGCTGCCATGGACGAAGAGATGACGGTCCTCTGGGCCAACCAGACTTGGGACTTGGTTCCCTTACCTCCCGGTCAGCACCCTGTTGGGTGTAAATGGGTGTTCGTCATCAAGCATGCTCCGGATGGCACTATTGCCCGACTGAAGGCCCGTCTTGTGGCCCGTGGCTTCACACAACAGGAGGGCCTCGATTATGAGGAAACCTTCTCTTCGGTGGCCAAGCTCAACACTGTCCGCGTTCTTCTCTCCGTCGCGGTGCACCGCCACTGGCCCCTTCATCAGCTCGACATCAAGAACGCCTTTTTAAATGGTGACCTTCAGGAAACCGTCTACATGCGCCAACCGCCCGGGTTTGAGACCACGGGGGAGTCTCGGGTATGTCTTCTCAAGAAGTCAATTTATGGTCTCAAACAGTCCCCTCGGGCGTGGTTTGACAAGTTTAGCAAGGTGGTTCGGGACATGGGATTCACTCGGAGTTCTGCAGATTTCTCCCTTTTTACGCGACACCGTGCCACTGGCACCGTCCTTCTGTTGCTTTATGTTGATGACATCCTTCTCACTGGGGATGACTCAAAGGGGATTCAAGACGTCAAACAACATCTGAGCACTGTTTTTCAAACTAAAGACTTGGGGAACCTTCGCTACTTCCTGGGTCTCGAGATTGCCCGGCGACCGGACGGGTTGGTGCTCTCCCAACGAAAGTACTGTCTCGATCTTCTCAAAGATGCTGGTCAGTCTGGTTGCAAGCCAGCTTGTACCCCGATGGAGGCAAATCACAAACTATGCGCTCATGCTTCGGATGACGATTTGCTACTTCCGAACCCGGAATACTATCGACGCCTTGTGGGAAAGTTGATCTATCTAACAGTCACGAGGCCGGATATATCATTTGCAGTTGGGGTTGTCAGTCGGTTCATGCATGCCCCCCGGGCTTCTCATCTTCAAGCGGTTGAACGGATTCTTCGATACCTTAAGGGAGCTCCGGGTCAAGGGCTGGTTTACAAAACCTCTGACTCTGCTCCCGCATTGGTTGCCTATTCTGATGCCGACTATGCGGGTTCTCTGGACGATCGAAGGTCAACTAGTGGGTTCTGTACTTATTTTGGTGGTCATCTTATTACATGGAAGAGTAAGAAACAGGCTGTGGTAGCCCGTTCCTCTGCAGAAGCTGAATACCGATCGATGGTCTCGGTTGTCTCAGAACTCACATGGCTTGAAAGTCTCCTTACTGACCTGGGAGTAAAACTCCCCTCCTCTGCTGTTCTATTCTGTGATAGTCAAGCCGCCATTCACATCGCAAAGAATCCGGTGTTTCATGAGCGCACAAAACATATCGAGGTTGACTGTCACTTTGTTCGTGAGAAGGTTCAATTGAAGAAACTTGAATTGAAGCATGTTCCAGGAACTGATCAAGTTGCTGACATCCTCACAAAGGCATTATCAAGCACCCTGTTCTACCAGTGTTTGTCCAAGCTGGGTGCATATGACCTATACGCTCCAGCTTGCGGGGGAGTGTTGGAAAAGCCCACTTAAACTAGGCCCATTTGTATAGCATTTATTGTTTTTCTCTCCTCTCTTTAGTCCCACATTGTGTATAGGACTTTTCTCCCTCTTTCTCTCATCTATATATATGTACTCATTCTTTGTATTTGTACCAAGTGGACATATATACAAGGTTGGCTTTCTCCATTTCTACAATTCCAAAAGCATGTACAAGGATTAAAGGATCCAAAGAGATGAATAGGCATAATACATAATAGGCAAAATATTATAAAGAAAGTAACGTAAGGATTCTTCAACACTCCCCCACAAGTTGGAGCATACAAGTGGTAGGCACCGAGCTTGGACAGAAACTGCCGATATAGTGTGCGAGACAAATTCTTGGTGAGTATATCAAAATTTTGATCGGCCGCCAGCACATGTCACAGAATCAATCATCCAAGTAGAACTTTTTCCCAGACAAATTGGCAATCAACTTCAATGTGTTTTGTGCGTTCATGAAACATAGGATTCTCAGCTATGTGGATAGCAGCTTAGCTATAACGAAGAAGAATAGCCGGTGATGGAAGTTTAACGCCTAAGTCAATCAGAAGACTTTCTACCATGTGAGTTCTGAAACAGCAGCAACCATAGAACGATAGTCCGCTTATGTTGAGTAGTGAGCAACAACATTCTGCTTCTTAATCCGTTAGGTAACTCAATTTCTACCAAATATGTGCAGTAATCACTAGTGGACTTACGATCATCGAAGGACCCAGCATAATTAGCATCGCAATATGCAAGAAGAGACAACAAAGTAAAGGTGTAAACCCAACTTTGTCCCGAAGCATTCTTCAAATATCTAAGAATACGCTCAACTGCCTATAGGTGGGAGATTCGGGGAGTGTGCATAAAGCGATTGACCACACCGACCGCAAACCAATCCTTGTCCAGGGGCATTCTTCAAATATATAAGAATATGCTCAACCGCATGTAACAACTGACCACACCAACTACAAAGAATCGGGTCGTGTAACGGTAAGATAAATGAGTTTGTTAATGAAGCGTCGATAACACTCCAGATTTGCATCCATAGGCATATCCACACAGGCATGCACCCAGAGTAGCCTGCACCGTGAATTAGATCGAGACAATATTTCTGCTGAGATAGAACAAAACCATTGGGTCGTCGAGCTACCTCAATCCTCAAGAAGTGGCAGAGCCAGCCAAAGAATTTAGTATGAAAATGGGATGCTGGATGTTTCTTGATTTGAGTAATGTCGGTAAGATAATCACCCGTGATAAGGAGCGAGCAATGATGGATTCTGGGAAAAATGAAGGAGGTCCAATTAGGGTCAGGAGAAAACCCCAAGTGAGTGGCAGGTTAGACCACTTGATAGCTCTAAATATCGAACGACACACTTTAATAAAAATGGGAGATAAAAAATATCGAGGTATGCTTGATACTCACCCTTGAGAGCAGGATCCCTCTAAGAGTTGTCTCACCTATGAGAGCCTAAGCTACGCCAAGCAATACACTACCAAATCATTATGCTCCTGAATGGTGAAATCATCCGAACTTTTCATTGAAAAATAATACTGGAATAACAGACCCAATAGGATTCAACCCAAATCATTCACATCCAAACAACAATTTTAATCAACAAGGGTCTTCAAGGAAATTATCTGATGAGATTCTCATCGAATCTATACCCATATAAAAATATAAATATCTTTATATTTAATTATATATATATAAATATAATTACTCTACTAAGATCACTAACACACTTGACACTTAGATAAAATTATTAAACAAGCATTCTTAAATATCAAAGAAAAAGTTAATTAATTAAGCAAACAAAAATTAGGTTGCCTCCCAAGCAGCGCCTAATTTCTAGTCCCGGCAGGACTTTGTGATTGAGTCCATATCAATTTAGCGTGATGGAAGACACCACTCGTTCCTTGTCGTCCCCCCTATAAGGTCTCACTATTTGTCCATTTACTTTGAATTATGTACAGTCTTTCCCATTAGTAATGGTTATAGCACCATAAAGATGCACTTCTTTTACCTTGAATAGCCCCGACCATCGAGATTTATGTTTTCCTGGAAATAATCTTAACCGAGAGTTAAATAAGAGAACTAATTGTCCGGCTTCAAATTGTTTTTCGCTCAAACGTCGGTTGTGTCATTTCTTTGTCCGTTCTTTATAAATCCTTGAATTCTAATATGTGTTCATCCTTATTTCTTCTAATTCGTTGAGTTGCAATAGTCGTCTCTTGCTTGCATTTTGGAAGTCATAATTTATTTTCTTAATAGCCCAATACGCTCGGTGCTCTAACTCTAAGGGCAAATGACATGATTTTCCATACACTAGTCTATAGGGCATTAATCAAATCTGTGTTTTAAATGTGGTGTGGTACGCCCATAATGCGTCATTTAGCTTTTGTGACATATCTTTCCGGTTGTTGCTAACCGTCTTCTCTAAGATCTTTTTGATTTCTCGGTTGGACAACTTCGCTAACCTGTTTGTTCGGGGGTGATACGCTAGTGCGGTCGTATGTGTCATCCCATATTTTCTCAACAACGCAGCAAATTGGGCATTGCAAAAATGACTCCCCTCATTACTAATAATTGCTCCCGGGGTTCTGAACCTATTGAATATAAAGTTTTTCAAAAAAATGTAAGAGTACTTTAGCATCGTTCTTAGGTGTAGCAATTGCTTCCAACCATTTAGATATGTTAGAAAAGCCTACTTTAAGGCCCATCTAGGGGCTCATTCTTCCCTCTTCTCTCTCTCTCTTTCTCTCCCTATTTGTATTAGTCCCACATCTTGGATTGAGATTTCTCTCTTTCTTCTTCCTCTATATAAATGTATACATACTTGTAATTATAGATTGACGAAGTATATATAAGATTTGGAGCTTTCTCTACAAGATACATAATCGGCCGTCAATAAAATATATAGATTACCATTTGAACTTACAAATGGTCTCATAAAGTCCATGCCCCAAACGTCAAATAGTTTTACTTCTAAAATCGTGTTCATGGGCATCGCGTCATTTTTTTTATGTTTTTGCACCTCTGACACTGATCACAGTGTTTGACAAATCCTCTAGCATCGCGAATAAATTAGACCAAAAGAACTCAGCTTTTAAGACATTCATCGATGTCCTATCTCCCATAAAATGTCCTTCATATGGGGAGCTATGACACTTTTCTAGTGCGAATTTCATTTCTTCCTCCGGAACACACCGTCTCACAACACCGTCAGCGCCCGCCTTAAATAGATCAGGGTCGTCTCACATCTCTTTCTTTGTTGGTAGGTTAAATCGGGAGACATAATATTACTAGCTATGTAATTCACATAATCAGCATACCATGGCACTATGCTTTTCGATATAGCTAATAACCACTCGTCAGAAAATCTCTCGTTAATTTCAGAATGCAAGGATTGTTGTGAATGTTCAATTCTAGATAAATGATCCGCTACGGGATTATCCGCACATTTCATATCTTTGATTTCCCCTTGCTTTTTCAAACCCTTTATCCATAAACCAAACCCTAATTCCTTTTCTCCTTCTCATCCACCTTCCCGATCCCGCACTCTGCATCTTCCCCTCTCTCGCTCTCCCAACTATCGATCGCACATCTCCCGCTCGCCAGCTACGACGATGACGCCCGCCTGCTCGCCGGCGAAGAATTTCAAAAAAGGCATTGCCCTTGTTGGCGTTGGCGTAGGCGGCAAAGGTGGTGTCATCTAGGTCGTCGGCGAAGCAGAATCCTCCTGTTCGAAGCCCCCGATCCTTCACTTCTTCACTTTGTTCGAAGGAGCCAACCGTTCGCTGCGCCTCCCCCGCTGTGAGTACTTTGAACTTCCTAACTTTGTTCGAAGGAACCAACCGTTTCTTTTGGATTGTAGTGAGCATTGAGTTGTGCCCTTGCTGGTACTTGTGGTGCTGGTGTACTTCTTGATTTTTTTTTTAATTTTAATGTTGGTCTGCGAATAACAATAATTTTTGTGAATAACAATATTAATTATCTTTGGATCTGCGAATAGTAATAATCTGCGAATAGCCATTTTTGGTCTGCGGATAACAATCCCCTAATAATAATAAAAAACAATGTGTTACGAGTCCTCCATTGGTTATCTTATATTATTATTAGTTATTATTATTATTGGTCGAGTCGTTGTATCGAGTCGATGTATGCCTGTATCGAGTCGTTGCCATCGGTGCCTAAATATGGGCCTTTGGTGGTCATGTACCTCTTAAGCAAATATTAACGAATGTTCTCTTTCTCTCTCAAGGTTCTCTCTCTCTCTAAATTCTTCTCATCTCTCTCTCAATTCTAGGGTTTATGCCCTTGTATCACCGTCTCCTTCCCCCACAATCGTCGGCACGTAACAACTTGGTATCAGAGGACTTTCCTCCCCTCCGATCACCGTTCCCGCTGATCGTCGCCCCCACTGTTCTAGGGATGCTTCCACCTCTGCTAGGGCAGCTGCATAGTTCTTCCCCGACACCAACAAAACTGCAAACCCTCTGTTCAGAGCCAACGATCCTTCTCCCCGCAGGTCGACCTATTTCTGGGCCGCCGATCTTTGTCGTGGCCGACCACGATCGTGTCGTCGACCGCCAAGTTCGCAGCTGCTCAACACCGCCCTCCCGAGTCCGACAACGCCACCCATTTCTGGTGTCCCAACGCTCCTCGGGTCGAAACCCCGCAAGGAGTCGACGCCCCGTCTCGGCCCTCCTCGCCGCTGCAACTCCAGTGCGATCCTACGGCCCACTTCATTCGGTCGCTGCTCCAACAGTACAAACGCAGATTCAACGCTACATCTCCCACGCAAACAGCACCACAGCCATCCTCGTCAACACAGCCCGCGCCTCTTCATTCCTCGAGCCCCACACAGCACATCCCGCTCCTTTTCATCCCTCGAGCCCCTCCCACAAATCTACTTTATTAAACATTTTATTATTATTACCTATTGCATCAGCTGTCTGCCTCTTCTCCTTTCAAAAAAAAAAAATTTGATCCATATTTTAATTTATTAATCAAATTATTTTGATTAATTTATTAATATAAAATCTGATTTTTTATGGATGCACCATTAAGCGCTGCCGAGACAGCCTCCGCTCATGCATGTCTTTCAAAGCGTGAGGCGACCCGGGCTGCCACCACCGCATGTTTTCTTGAGAATCTTGCTCGACTTTTCGGGTATCCTCTTTTCCCGAATTCGCCGCCATCCTCACTTCGGTGCTCTGCTGCCAACCTTTCGACGCAGCCTCCACCTCCACCCCCACCAACTTCTCTCGAGCAGTCGCCACCACCACCCTCGACTTTTGTGGCCATCATTCCGCAGTTACGGGCCCCAGCCACCGCGCCGCCTCTTCGGTCGGTTACTACTCTGTTAGCTCCACAGGGCGCGCTTCCACCTCCACTTCGGACCTCAGCTTTGCAGCCTCCGGACAACATCATCGGCTCTTGCTCCGTCGGCCCCTGTCATGCCAATCCCACCGGCCGCTTCGCCGCCTCGACCACTGACACTTGCTCCACCAACCCCGACGGATCCTTTCCTGCCTCCGCTTGTGGGCCCTCCGACTTCCGCGTGTCTACTCCTATCAGCCCCTCCACCAGGCCAGACGATGACATTCCATCTGCCGCCCGTTTTACCGATGGCGTCACCACTCCTCGCCGATGCCACTGTCATCGCTACCTGTTCTCGCGCCTTATTCTGGAGGGAGATCAAGATACCTGATGATCGGGACACCCGCATGGTGCACGAGCTTAAGGACAAGCTCGTTTTGAAGGACGGATGGAGCGTTACGGGTCCTCCATTGGTAATCTTATATTATTATTAGTTATTATTATTATTATGGGTCGAGTCATTGTATCGAGTCGCTGTATCGAGTCGTTGTCATCGGTGCCTATATATGGGCCTTTGGTGGTCATGTACCTCTTAAGCAAATATTAATGAATGTTCTCTTTCTCTCTCAAGGTTTTCTCTCTCTCTCCAAGTTCTTCTCATCTCTCTCAATTCTAGGGTTTATCCCCTTATATCACTGCCTCCTTCCCCCACAATCGTCGGCTCGTAACACAACGTTGCTAGCATGAAAGTGATATTTCGTTCTCCCTTCGCTTGCTATGTTAAATTTATGATGTACTTACGTCTCTCCTCTCTCGAATCTTAAAACGCAGTAAAATACGGAAACTTAGTTTAAAAAACCTACGTCGATACTCTCTCGAATCTCGCAAAGTAGGAAGAAAATCTTCACCAAAATACTAACACCTCTCCACTCTCAAATCTTGAAGCGCAATACTTGATGAAGAACCAAAATTTCATTAAAAATCATAAACCAACAAAAATAAATCAATAAACATTCATAAGATTTAAAAGAAATTCATCATCACAACATACATAGTACTCTCTTCATACAAGACAAAGGAAAATTAGTTCATGCTAGAGGACGAACAACACATAATTGAAAAGATCTTACAAAACATGATTAAAATCAAATGCTGCAGGAATTCTTCGCCGAATTTCTTCTTCTTTCTCCTCTAGCCGTTCCTCCCCCAAATTGATGATGAATCCCCCAAAAAAATCCTTCATGATGGCCGAAATCCCCTATATATGCTTTTTCATTTTGGTTCAAAAGCGAGATATCCAAAAGATCTTTTTCCTTTAATCTCAATTTTCCTCTTCAATGGAAAAATCTTTGAAATAAAATATGATGGTTTTTCTTATAGTAATACACCATTTTTAAGATGATATTTTGCTATTTTATTTCATGCCAAAATGCACCAAGACCCCACAAAATCGAATTTGTAAATGGCGCCAAATTTTGAATTTTCGATTTCCAGCATATTGCAACAACTATGCAACAAATTTTCAGGATTTTGCATTGTTTTGTCTCCGTTTCGAATTCTTCAGTGCTTCTGCAATAAAAACATAAGAAAATAATAATATTAACCACTTTAGATCAAATATAAATTTAATCTCATTTTATTTGATTTAAAACCATTTTTCTCAATTAAAGCGAGCATAAAATTCATGAAAGTGGACTAATATAACATTTTGCAGGTACCTCACTTGTGTGAGAGATTGGATGATCTAAACCTCACTCAAAAGGCTCCATCACATCCTTCTCCACAAGTTGAAGAAGAGAGTGAAGAAGAAAGTTTGGAAGTGACTGAACTTCCTCCAACAGCTATTATAATTCCACAAGAGGAATTAACCCCACAAACTGTTGCTCAACCAACTCCTCCTACTGATCTGTCACACTTAGAGATCACCACATATTGAAAGTGATTGGAGACATTTCAGTTGGTGTGCAGACAAGACATCAACTCCACCAGGACTTGATGCATGTCTGCTTCATATCTCAAACTGAGCCTCAATTCATAAAAGATGCTGAGCAAAATCCACACTGTATTATTGCAATGCAAGAGGAGCTCAACCAATTTGAGAGATGCAGAGTTTGAGATTTAATTCCAAGACCCAAAAACTACCCAGTCATTGGAACTAAATGGGTATTTAGAAACAAACTTGATGCTCAAGGTCTTATCATAAGAAACAAGGTCAGACTAGTTGTTCAAGGATACAGACAAGAGGAAGGCATAGACTATGACCAAACATTTGCATCTGTTGCAAGGCTGGAAGAAATCAGAATCTTGCTTGCATATGCTGCCTACAAAAAGTTCACAGTGTATCAAATGGATGTCAAGAATGCATTCCTTAATGGTGAACTTAAAGAAGAGGTCTATGTAAAACAACCACTATGTTTTATTTCTCCTACTCATCCTTCTTATGTTTTCAAATTGCTCTCTATGGTCTAAATCAAGCTCCAAGCGGTTGGTATGAAACCTTAGCTAGCTTTCTCTTAGAGCATAAATTTTCTAGAGACATAGTAGATAGGACTTTATTTATAAAGCATCATCATGATAAAATATTGTTAGTACAAATATATGTAGATGACATCATATTTGGTTCTACAGATTCCAAACAATGCAAAAGGTTCTCCAACCTGATGCATTCCATGTTTGAAATGAGTAGCATGGGTGAGCTCTCATATTTCCTTGGTCTCCAAGTGAAACAGTTACCTGATGACATCTTCTTATCCCAATCTAAATATGCTAAGGAGCTAATTAAAAGGTTTGGGATGGTTGATGCTTCAGCAAAGAAAACACCTATGACTACCAATGTGATAGGAACTTGCAAGTAGAAGAGAGATCTAGGGGAGATTTAGAGAGAGAGAAAGGAGAGGAATTAGGGTTAGGGAGAGAGAGAGAGGAAATACCTTGAGAATGATCTTGCATGCCAACCAAAGGGAGCCCCGGGTTTATTAATACCTGGGGCTCAAGGGGGCCGGCCGGCCCCCCCACTTGGGGACTGAACCGGGTCGGTTCAGTCCCCCCTTGGCGTCTTCATAGGTTGGGGGCTGAACCGGATGGTTCAGCCCCGTTGTTTGGCCTCCGTGCTTTCGGTCGCCGAGTGTACGTTTGCCCTTGAAATTGTAGCGGATGCGGCGGCATAGCATTCCCTCCCCCTTCAAGCGGCAACTTGTCCTCAAGTGGGAAATCCGGAAACGCCTCGTGAAACTCCAAGAAGTCAACCCAAGAATTATGTTCGGCGGGCATGTGCGTCCACTTGACGAGGAGCTCGAGCCGGTACTCGGCACCCCGCCGCTTCCATTTGGTCAACAGAATCGCCTCCGGCGAAGGCCGCAATTCGCCGCTGCTAGTAGCCTCTGGAAGAGTAGGGCTGATGGTAGTGGAGGTCCCGAGCTTCTTCTTCAGCAAGGATACATGGAACGTTGGATGGATGCGAGAACCCTCCGGGAGAGCAAGAGTATAAGCCACGGGTCCCACCCGGCGGAGGATGCGGAACGGGCCATAGTATTTCGGTGCCAGCTTCTGGTTGGTCCGTCGAGAGACCGATAGTTGCCGATATGGTTGGAGCTTAAGGAAGACCTCATCGCCGACCGCAAACTCCCGCTCGGTACGATGTTTGTCTGCCTGAATCTTCATGCGATCTTGGGCGAGGCGTAAGTTCTCCCGGAGTAGCGATAAAGTCCGGTCGCGATCCAGTAACATCCGGTCGACCGCGGGCAGAGCGGTGCTGGCTGGCTCATAAGAACTCAAAGTAGGCGGGGGGCGGCCGTAGACCACCTCAAAAGGAGTGAGCTTGCTGGCCGTATGGAAAGAGGTATTGTAGCAGTATTCCGCCCAATGGAGCCACCGAGTCCAGGAGCGTGGCTCATCCATGACAAAACACCGCAAATAGGTTTCAACCCCACGGTTGAGGACCTCCGTCTGCCCGTCTGTCTGAGGGTGATGGGCCGTGCTCATGCGGAGGGAAGTCACCTGAAGTCGAAACAGCTCCTGCCAGAAATTGCTCACAAAGACGGGGTCCCTGTCTGATATGACCGCGCTTGGAATGCCGTGAAGTCTCACAATCTCCTTGGCGAAAACATCAGCAACTGTTGCTCCAGTGTACGGATGGCTCATAGCGATGAAGTGTCCGTATTTGGACAACTTGTCAACCACGACCAAGATGACGGATTTGCCCTGAGACTTGGGCAGACCGTCAATGAAATCCATAGAGACAGTGTCCCAAATCTGACGGGGGATCTCCAACGGTGTCAGCAGCCCGGCGGGAGAGGTGGTCTCGTACTTCTGTCGCTGGCAGATCTCACATTCCCGTATAAACCGCTGAACATCGCGTCGCAGCCCTTTCCAAAAAACATTTGCCCGGACCCGTTGTAGTGTTCGCAAGATGCCGGCGTGTCCGCCGGTGGGTGAGGCGTGAAACTCTTGCATCATGACCGTCCGCCAGGCCGACGTGGCAGGGAGGACTAGCCGGCCCTGATGGTAAAGCCTGTCTCCCTGCAAGTGGTAGCCGGCTTCAGTAGGCTTCCCCTGTCACAGTGCTGCAATGATGGTTTGTAGATCCGGATCCTGCTGAACTTCTGCCTGTATCTCTTCCAGTGACTCAATCACTGGTCCTGAGATATGGGACAAGGAACTCTCTGGTAGGCGGGAGAGTGCATCAGCCACCACATTTTCCTTCCCCTGCTTATACACGATCTCATAATCGTATCCCAGCAACCTTGTCAGCCACTTCTGCTGCAATGGTGAGGCTAATCTCTGCTCCAGAAAGTGTTTCAGGCTCTGGTGATCGGTACGGATCTGGAAGTGTCGTCCCAAGAGATAAGGCCGCCACAAGGCGACCGCATGCAGGATGGCTAACATCTCCTTCTCGTACGTCGAAAGGCCCAGTGTCTGGGGTGCCAACGCCTTGCTGAAGTAGGCCAAGGGTCGGCCCTCCTGTATCAACACAGCTCCAATACCGACCCCCGATGCATCGGCCTCCACTACGAATGTCTTGGAGAAATCCGGAAGCGCCAGAACCGGGGTAGTAGTCATAGCCGCCTTCAGAGACTGAAAGGCGACCTCTGCCTCTGAACTCCAGTGAAAACCGTCTTTCTGCAACAGCTGAGTGAGGGGGCGGGCTATCTTGCCATAATCCTTCACGAACCGCCGATAGTACCCAGTCAGCCCGAGGAAACCCCTCAAAGCCCGGACCGTCGTAGGAGGTGGCCAATCGACCATGCTCGCGATCTTCTTTGGGTCAGCTTGTACCCCGTGTGCGGACACCAGGTGTCCCAAGTACTCAACCTCCGGCTGTCCAAATGAGCACTTGGACCGCTTGGCGTACAGCTTGTGATCTCGCAGTATGGTGAAGACGGAGCGGACGTGCTGCAAGTGATCCTCCCAATTCCTGCTGTAGATAAGTATATCGTCAAAGAAAACTAGCACATACCTTCGAAGAAGAGGGCGGAATATTTCATTCATGACTGCCTGGAAGGTCGAAGGTGCGTTGGCCAACCCAAATGGCATCACCAAGAACTCATAGTGACCATCGTGGGTACGGAAGGCCGTCTTGTGGATGTCGTCCTCCTTCATGCGAATCTGATGGTAACCGGACCGGAGATCCAATTTAGTGAACAGGTGCGCCCCGTGTAACTCATCCAGCAACTCCTCAATCATGGGAATGGGAAATTTGTCCTTGATGGTGGAACTGTTAAGCCCCCGATAATCCACGCAAAATCTCCACGAACCGTCCTTCTTCTTCACTAGTATGATCGGGGAAGAGAAAGCACTAGTACTGGGACGTATAATACCGGACGTCAGCATCTCGCGTACGCTACGCTCTATCTCGATCTTCTGAATATGGGGGTAGCGGTAAGGCCGGATGTTGGTGGGATCCGTCCCAACCTTCAACTGGATCTGATGGTCCCTGAAGCGGGACGGTGGAAGGGAGCGTGGCTCCTGGAAAACATCATCGTACTGTCCCAAAAGTGCTTGTATCTGCTCGGGCTCCGCGCTAGCCTCTGATCCCACGGGTGCCACCCCCAGAATCATGACTATTGTCCCGCCTTGCTCCTCCAGTCTCTGCAAACCCCTGAATGAGATCTCCTTGAGTGGAGATGTCCTGATGCCTTGCAAACAGTGGTCCTTGCCCTGCTGAGTAAACTCCAACGTCATCCTGTCCCAATCTGTGGTCACCCGCCGTAACTGCCGGAGTCACTGCACGCCCAAGACCATATCCGAGCCTCGAATGGGGAGAAGGTAGACGTCGGTGTGGCAAATGTACCCCGGCATCCGCAGCTCGGCCCCCTTCAGGACCCCTTCGCATCGCAACTTGCTCCCATCCGCAACCATGACCTGGAATGCGGCCTCCCGATCAATAGGGATCCCTGTCTTGAGAGCCACCCCGGGGTCAATGAAATTGTGGGTGCTCCCACTATCGACTAGTATAGTAACCCGCTCCTGGCCAATCTCCCCTGCGATCCGTAAAGTGAGGGGAGCTGTGCACCCTGCCATCGCCTGAAGAGATATTCCAAACTCCGTAAGATCCAAATCATCCTCAACTGAGTCACCCGTAGTGTCTTCTTCGCCGTCCTCGTTCCGCAGCATGAAGACTTGGACCTTCTGACACCGATGCCCCGGAACGAATTTTTCATCACACTTGAAGCACAACCCCTTGTCCTTTCTGGCCTGCAGCTCCTGCCACGTCAACTTCGTTACAGTGGGACGGCCCCCGGCCGGTGGTTCCTTCCTGATTACCTCTGTCACTGTGGGTGCCCGTCCTGTTGTTCGGGTCTTCTGCCGGTTGTACCGCTCCTCCTGTATCCTGGCTAGGCTGATGGCATGACTCAGACTGCGTGGCATGTACGCGTGGACCTCGTCTCTCAAATGGTCCTTCAGTCCAGATACAAAACAACTCAGCATTGTCCTTTCTTCCCAATTGACCCGATTGGCCAACCGTTCGAATTCTGTCCGGTACTCTGTGACTGATCCCTTCTGCCGCAGCTTCTGTAACATAGCCTCCACATCTTCATACTCTAAGGGCCCGAAACGAGCCGAGAAGGACTCCACAAACTCCTCCCACGGTGCGTAATTGCGTCCCCTCAGAAACCACTTGGTCCGCTGAAAGGTGTCCTCCTCCAGATGGAAAGACGCCAAATGGACTCACTGCCCCTCAGGAATCTCTTGGTACTTGAAGAAAAGCTCAGCCTTCTGGATCCACTCTAAGGCGTCGCCGCCCTTGAACTTAGGGAAGTTCATACGTGTCAATTTGGGCTGCATGTATGGCCGGGGTTCTGCATGTGCTGGTTGGTAAGGTTGCGCCGGGGCCGCTGCGGGCCCGGGCCGCCCTCGGTCCATGCCGTAGCCTCCTTGTTGCCCTCCACCCCATGGGTTGCCATTTCCGTAGTCCGCCGGTCCTCCGTAGAGCGGGGGTGTCGGTAGGATGCCCGCCACTCCTCCGATTGGGACCGCATTCGCTCCAGTTGGTCGAAAAGGGGCCACTCTTTGCCCCGGACCCCGCCAAGGGGGCCAGCTTGAGTCCCGCATCCGTTCCAGGCGGGCTGGGCGCCGAACGGTCCGCACGGAGCCGCCAGGCCCTCCGGCGGCCTCCAGCCACCAGGGCGGCGGTAGCCGGCCTCCGTCGACCCCCCGATGTGCCCCCCAGGGCCCCCGTACCCCTCCGGTGCCGATCCTGCCGCGCGGTAGGCGTACGCGTCGATCCGCGTAGGATCGGCTTCCGCCGATCCCGCAGCGACGAAACCGCCCCCCGTAGGCCCCGATCCGGTCCCCTGCTGCACTCCGCTTCCGATTCCAGTGCCGTTCTGCGCCATAGGATGGTAGGATGCCTCCGTTTCCGATCCTTCTACCGCAGGATTCTTTCCCTTCAGATTTTGTGCAAGTAGGGTTTTGATCTCCTCCATGCGTCGGTTTTTTGGGAGGATTTCACTTGTTCTTCGAGCGCCGTCATCGTGTCCGACAACCCTACATAGTTCTCCTCGAGGGATGCAAGCCGCGCGATTTCGGCTTCTGAGCGAGTCACCATTGTCGCAGGATGTTGCTCTGATACCAAATGATAGGAACTTGCAAGTAGAAGAGAGATCTAGGGGAGATTTAGAGAGAGAGAAAGGAGAGGAATTAGGGTTAGGGAGAGAGAGAGAGGAAATACCTTGAGAATGATCTTGCATGCCAACCAAAGGGAGCCCCGGGTTTATTAATACCTGGGGCTCAAGGGGGCCGGCCGGCCCCCCCACTTGGGGACTGAACCGGGTCGGTTCAGTCCCCCCTTGGCGTCTTCATAGGTTGGGGGCTGAACCGGATGGTTCAGCCCCGTTGTTTGGCCTCCGTGCTTTCGGTCGCCGAGTGTACGTTTGCCCTTGAAATTGTAGCGGATGCGGCGGCATAACACAATGTTATAATTGATTCTGATGAACATGAAAAACCTGTAAATCAGAAATTATTTAGGGTCATTGTTGGGTCTCTGTTATATCTTACAGCAAGTAGATCAGACATTATGTTTGCTACATGTCTTTGTGCTAGGTTCCAGGTGAACCTTAAAGAATCTCATCTTATTTTCCTAAAAATAATTTTGAGATATATAAAAAGTTGCCCTAATTTAGGACTATGTTATCTAACTGAGTCAGAATTTGAGTTAACTGGATACTCTGATGCTGACTTTGCTGGATGTAGAGTGGACAAAAAGAGCACATCAGGGACATGCCAGTTCCTTGGTGACAGGTTAGTGTCTTGGTTTTGCAAGAAACAAACATCTGTGTCTACTTCAACAGCAGAAGCTGAATATATAGCAGCTGTCAGTTGTTGTTCACAGATGTTGTGGATTCAGAATCAACTCCTAGATTATGGTGTCAACTTAAATAATTCAACTCTACTGTGTAATAATACAAGTGCAATTTCTATTGCACAGAATCCAGTGCATCATAGTAGAACTAAGCATATAGATGTAAGACATCATTTCATTAGAGAGTGTGTAGACAAAAAGAAAATTAATCTCACATTTGTCTCTACTGATTTGCAAAAGACAGATATCTTCACCAAACCCTTGGATGAGAAGCAACATCTGTTCTTTATGAATCAGTTAGGTATGATCAATGGAGATGCATTAATTTAATTTTCTGTCTGTGGTCGAAGAATTTGCCACAGTTCGTCAAACGGAGATCGACGAACTGAGAAAAGTTTTAAGAAATTCGTCGACCTGAGATCAACGAACTCTCTGTGTATGAAGTTCTTTTCGTTGAACGGAGAACGACGATATTGCTTCAGAAAATTTTCGTCGACCTGAGAACGACGAAAACTTTTCCCTTCTTTTGACTGATATCGACGAACTCTTTTGTCAATAAAATATTTCGTCGAACCCAGATCGAAGAATTTTTATTTTTCGCAGGACGGAGTCTGCCGCTTCATATTCTGAAAATCATATATCTAGGTCTTTTTCGAGCTTCATCCCGCGCGTTTTGTTCCCCTTGCACTTGATCTTTCTGTTTTTTCTTTTGCAGGCGAACAATGGAGATTCCGGCGAGCTCTCTGGCGGCGATGAAATTTGACACAAGATTCGATATTGATTTTGACTCGTTCTCGCATACTGATCAAATATTCATTGACATCCTACAGTTGTGTGAGGAACAGAATCTGAAGAAGTTCATGACAAACCGAATCCAAGATAACAGGAAATGAAATCAGAGAATGAGTTTTCACTGCAACATCTCCAGATGCAGATACCATGATAGGCACCATCAACGGAAACCAGGTCATTCTCACTCCTGTAGTTTTATCTGAAATCTTTGATTTGGCTACTGGAGAAGATATTGAATTGGCAAATGATAACTATGAGAATATGGTGAGAAAAATGGGACATTCAGGAGGAAACCACAATAAGTTATTGAAAAAGAACTTGTCTGTTCCATATAAATTCTTAGCAGACATTGTTGGCAAGATGTTACTGGGCAAGCATACAGCCCACGACTATATCACCAGGCACCAGTTTATAGTGATGAGTGCTCTGGTTGAGAAGAAATCAGTTAATTGGGGAAAGACTCTGTTTGATTTGATCAAAAAGAAAAACGCAAAGAAGGAAGTGTGTTTTGCGAGGATTCTGGGAATTTTCCTCCAAGAAAAGGCACCAGAACTATTAGTTTCACAACCCATTTCATTAATGCCTCCAAGAGACTTACATCTGCTCTTTTCGGCAGATGGGAGAGGACAATCTCAAAGCCATCCAGGACTTCAACCTCGTCCAGAACTTCTGAGGATACAAGAGCTGTGACAGCTGATCCCCCACCTCCAGAAATTGTCCCCTCCATCACCATTCCATCCACCCAGATTCCTACACCTCCACAACTTTCCATTCCTTCACCAACCCTCCAACAACCATCCACATCACATCCTCATACTCCAACTCCACCAACTAAATCTCCTGCTCATACACCAACACCACTCCCATCTCCTGAACATCTACCCACACCAGTTCAATCTGCAGAACACATCACATCACCTCCATCTCCATTACCACATCATCTTGCTGACATTCCCCTAACCTTTCATCTATTCCATCTTTTAATCTACTCTCATCTCCCATAAATTCTCTATCTCCTCATGATGAGCTAATGTCAGACATCACCACTTTCCCTTCATCATCCATCCTCCATGTATCAACTCATACACCCTCTGAGTTTCTGGAAATGGATTCCCCTTCATTTCCCTCTCTTCTAGAACTCCTTACTCCCCTATCTCAAACCTTATAGCAGAGGTCATTAAACCTCTTGCTGACTTAATTGCATCCCTATCTGTCATCCTTTTTGTTGCCTTCACTGTCCCTTCTTCTGGGGGTCTGGCTTCAGGACCCTCTGAAACCAGGCAGGGGAGATATCCAATGAAGAAGCTCCAGTTTCCTCTCCTCCAGCAGCAGCAGATACAGCAGTTTTGCAGACAGATGCAGATGTAGATGTACATATGAATACAGAAGTTGAGACAGATGCTGATTTTGATTTTGATATGATCTGTACAGTTGCAACAGTAGAAACTGCGGAGATTATAACTGTTGGTGATTGTATAATCAATCCCACAGTAGATTTATTTCATTTACTAAATTCTTTTGATACAGCCTATCTGAATCATCTTCCAGAAGTTTGCACAGAGCATTCTATGGCTATAGTCCCCTATACTTCCCCAATAAGCCCTGCAGTTGCTAAGTAACTAAAGACAAGTTTTGCAGTAGCAGAGCCTCTTACAGTATCAGCCCCCAAGGCTATCTCCCCTCCCAAGGCTATCTCCCCTCCTACTTATAAAATGGATGATAGTCCTTTACCTAATCTTGATGATATTATTCTTGCTGATATAGAATAAGAGAATCTGACTGTTTTTAAAAGTATTGCAGAGCAAGTAATTCCTGTACAGCCTCAGGCTGAGAAACAGATATCCAAAGATATTCTGAAGGAAATTGATGCTCTTTAAGACAATCCTCGAGGATCATCTGATGATAACAATGATGATGAAGACTCTGATAATTCGGATGACTCAAAAGCAAAGACTGCTAAGAAAAAAAAAGCTCCTGCTAAGGCTGTTCCAAAGCCAAATCCCAATGCAGACACTCCCTACTACATCTTGCAGAAGATCACTCCTTACCCAGGGATGCCTAATTGGATGTGGCTATCTAAGAATGAGCAGAAAGCCAGGAAAAAGAGCAGAAAGTACTCTCCTCCCCCTCCTTCTCAAAGGAATTGGAGAGGTCCTCCTCCTACTCCTCCAGCAGCAGGTGTTTCAGGGAATATTTCTCAGAGATCTACCTCTTATACTCAAACTTACCAAAGGAGGCAGATCTTCAAGATCTCAATTTCAAGAGAGCAGTCAGTAGAGACATTCTTCCAGCAGTAGATAACAACAGCAACATCAAAAGCAAGACAAGCAACAGATAACATCTGAAATTGATAAATCTGAAAAAGATAATAGTCCAAAAAAGCCAGAATCTCCTCCAATCCCTTTTGTGGATCCTGAACAAGAAACAACTGCTAAAATGGCAAGATTTCAAGAGTTAGTTGGACTCTCTCTCATAAATAAAGCTAAAAAGGAAGGCAAAGATTCATCACAGTATACTACAATGTCTTCCTACAGGAGAGAAGAACTAAAAAGGTATGACAAAGCTAACAAATTCTTCAATGTAGATACTTATATGAATCTGCATCCAGAGGCTGTAGTTCCAAGAGCAACTTCTTTCAACATAATTGGAGCAGCAGACATGACTTTGTTAAAAAGAGAAGCTGTCAATCCAAACAGAGAAATTAAATTCAGACAGCCCTCTGAAAGTTCTGACAAAGCTGATAAAGAAAAGACAAAGAAGAATAAAAGCACTTGTTGTATACATATCTGCTGGATATTTCATTTTCTGCCAGATATATTTTATTTTTGCTTTGTGATTATTTTCTTTTGTTTATATTAGTGACCTCACCCAAATATGGGGTGATTGTTGGATCACTAGTTTGGATTTGAGCTAGGTTCACTAATTAGGATAAGTTTGACCCATATTGTATAGCCAGTGTCAAGTGTATGAGTCATAGAGTTTAGGATAGTCATTAGATTCAACCTTCATGGACCAGCCAGCAGAAGACCTCAGTGGACTCAAGACTTAGAAGAAATCAATGTTCAAATTTATCAGTTCAAAATTCTTCGAACTCAGCTCGACGATCGTCGATCGCAGATCGACGAACTCAGAGTTACTTCTCTGGGTTGAGCTTGGCGATATTCGAGCTCAGGTCGACGAAATCTGGAGTTCAGTTCCAACAGATTCTTTCCAGATTATTTTCGTTGAACTCAGCTCGATGAAGACAGATTCTCTGCTTGATGAACTGTGAACGCAGAATTGGCAAGCTATTGTCAGAATGCAGTTCGCTGAGCTCAGGTCAACGAACAAGATTTCTCAGCACGACGAACTTGGATCTCCGGTCGACGAAATCTGTTCAGAGCACGATGAATTCTGCCCCGAGCCAGACTTAGAGTTTTTTCTTATTTCTGTCCTTATTTCCTATATTATTTAACAGTAATTCTCTGACTAATTAATGTTTATATTCCCCTGAATATAGCCGTCATTGGCAGCATTAATTATGGTCTTCATCAGGGTTAATCACTTGCTTAATTAATTGTGACACTTGGGGAAACTCATTAAAGATTATATTCTCCAGTCGTTTTCATTCTCCAGATAGATCAGCAATCAATGCTTGAAATTCAAAATTTCAAATGAGAATTCGACAGCAGAATATAAAAGAGATTTTCTCTTTTCAGACGAAAAGAAGGAATAAAGAAGAACAACCAGAGAACTAACAGAGAATACACAGATACAAGAAAATCTCTGTGCAGAAAACAACCTGTTTTCCCCATGTTCTTACTGAAGATTGAAGAAGAACAACAAACAAATATCAAGAGTCTTCTTCAGCTTCTACTCCAGGAAAATTCAAGAACAACAACTTTCAATCAGTCAGAAAGTTCATGGACATCATTTCAAGACAAGACTGAAGACCTACACCCTGAGCAAGGCTCCAAATTATTTCAGAAGGAGCTTTGACAACAGCAATCCACTAGTCTTCTCTATTGATTAGAGAAAGAGAAGACACCATCAACTCTTTCTTAACCTCCTGCACAAAGGGTTTATTCCCTTCAAAAGTTTATTCTTAGTTTTTGAGCATCTGATTAAAAGCTCAAAGGGTTGTGAGATCTTCCTGAAAATAGATCTTGTGGTGGCAGTCACCTGATCAAAAACCTGATAGTGGATTACTACCATGGTGGTAGAAGAGTGGATGTACCAGTTTGGGGAAACACTATAAAATTCTTGTGTTGTCTGGTTGCCTATTTTCTTTCTGTTCTTGCTTTGCTGTGATAGTTTAGCTTAGTTTGCATTTCCTGTTATACTATTATAGTATCATCTATTTTATTACTCTGATAATTTCTCAAAACAGCCAAGAAGTATTAATTACTCTATTCACACCCCCCCCCCAGAGTAAATCAGGTATATCTCATATCTTTCAGTATCGTTCCACAAGACCTTGAGAGTTTTGCTTCACAGAGAAAACCAACTTGCATCTCACAGCCGTTTTCCCCTTAGGGAGTTGGACCAGCTCCCAAGTACTGTTCTTGTTAAGGGCTCCCATTTCTTCCAGCATGGCTGCCTTCCAGTCACTATGCTCAAGTGCTTCTTTCCAAGACTGAGGAATAGAAATGGAGGCCAAGGAGGTGACAAATACTTTATGTGAAAGAGACAATGAGTCATAAGTCACAAAGTGAGAAAGAGGATGTAGAGTAGAAGCAGAACTACCTTTGTTAATACCTGACGATGGATCAGATGATGGCACAGGTTGAATAGCAAGAGCCTGAGTGTTTGTTGTACAACCCCGTATTCGCGAAGAGTGGGCCCAAAATAAGGCAAACCCATTTTTAAGCTTTTTGGAGATTTTGCACTCTCGGTGGCCAATTTTGGCTCTGGCTTGGAAACATACTATTAGGGGGAGGAAAAATTGGCTCCCCCCAATGGCTCCTTTGTTGGGGGGCGGGTGCGGCAAGTTGGCTAGCACCCGCCCCGGCCTGTTGAGACCAAGGTAGGGGGCGGTCTCGCCCGAGCGGCCTGCTCGCGGGCGAGGCGGCCGCGGCCTGGCTCTCGCCCGGGCGGCCTGCTCGCGGGCGAGGCGGCCGCGGCCTGGCTCTCGCCCGGGCGGCCTGCTCGCGGGCGAGATGGCCAGGGGCCGGTCTCGCCCGAGCGGCCTGCTCGGGGCCTGCCGGGCGGCCTGGAGCCACCTCGGTCTTTTGGGGGCGGGGTGTTGACAGCGTGCTTTTACCGCTGTGCCCTTGAGAGCGTTTTACCCATCTGCCCCCCGGTGTGGCTGTTTTCTATTGGCCCAAGGCTTATTGGGCGTGAGGGTATTTTGGTCTTTTTACCCCCCAGGACTTGGAAAAACTATAAATAGACCCCCTTGGGTGCCTTGGAGGGGATCTTCTTCTTCTTGCTTGCTCCTCCCTTAGCTTCTTCTTGGTAGAGTCGAGAGAGCTCCAAGGCACCCTAGCTCGAGCATTGGCTAGGGAGGGGAAGAGCTCAGGTAGCCTTCCGGGTATGAGGTGGGACCTCCGCGCTAGAGCCGAGGGTCTGTTCCTAGTTTCCCAAGTCTTCAGCCCGTGACGTTCCTCCAAGTGTAGTAGGTGTGAGGTCACCCCTCTTTTGGGACCCCGAACTCCACGAGAGATCAGATTTCTGGTTTCAACATTTTGGTGCGGTGAGCGTGGAGAGTGACCAGCACAGAAGATCTCGGGAGAGAGTCATGACTGGAGGTGAGGGAGGTAGTGATGATCTCGGCGAGCTCCCTAGCTCGGGACCCTTTGTGGGGAGGCAAGAGTTCATGGCCTCTATCCAGGGTATCATGGAAATGCTGCGAAGCATTGCTCCTCAGGGTGGCAGCTCCACCCCGACCCCCCAGGAGCTAGCTCCCCCCTCGACGAGTCGACTCCCAGGGGTCTAGGCGAGATGACCCCAGCGGGGGGAGAAGGAAGTGTCCCAGGAAGAAGGCCCGGGAAGGAGAGGATGGGCGATGGGGTCGAGCGAGACCTCACCGGCCGGGAGCTGTTCTCCAGCCCGGCGAGTGCCAACCTCCCAGGCGAGCAGGTCGCGCGAGTGGAAGTGGGAAGACCACCTCTTAGGGGGTCACCCTTCAGCGAGTTGATCATCTCAGCTCCCGTCCCCGAGGGGTTCAGAGAGCCAGACATGGCTTACTATTCTGGGAAGGATGATCCCGTCCAGCACCTGCAATGGTTCGAGGATGCGGTCTCCATCAGGCCGATGACAGATGCCTTCAAGTGTCGCCTCTTTGCTATCACGTTGAAGGAGAAGGCAAGGGACTGGTTCCATCAACTCCCTCCGAGGTCGATCTATGGGTTCGAGGACTTGAGCCGAAGCTTCCAGCTCCGCTTCTCCACCTCCAAGCAGCTACAACGCCATCTTTGGAAGACCCCTCATCAGCGCCTTCCGTTGCGTGCCGTCTTCATTCCACCAATGCCTCAAGTTCAGCTCAGGAGGGATCCAGGTCAGAGTCAGGGGAGACTCCAGGATGGCAAGGCAGTGCTACGTCACGGCCGTCAACACCATCTCTTGGTTGGCCAAGGCAGAGGAGATGGAGGAGATCATGGAGAGCCTGAGCAGGATGGAAGTGTCCGGCGAGGAGGAAGCGGATGACGACCACCGGGCCCAGACCCCCTGAGGAAGCCTCGCCCCGGCAGAGTCCTGTATGTATTTTATCTTGTAATGAGTCTAACCCCCGACCAACTGAGTCGGGGGGATCACCCATCTATTTTCCCCGTTTGAGGATGTAGGATTTGGTAAGGTTTGATTGTGTAGCTCAAGTCCTTTGCTCCGATGACGATTCCGCCGCCAAGCTCCCACTAGCTGGCTGGGTAGGTTGATCTCTCGTGGTAGCCCAAGTCCTTTGCTCCGATGACGATTCCGCCGCCAGGCTCCCACTAGCTGGCTGGGTAGGTTGATCTCTCGTGGTAGCCCAAGTCCTTTGCTCCGATGACGATTCCGCCGCCAGGCTCCCACTAGTTGGCTGCGTAGGTTGATCTCTCGTGGTAGCCCAAGTCCTTTGCTCCGATGACGATTCCGCCGCCAGGCTCCCACTAGCTGGCTGGGTAGGTTGATCTCTCGTGGTAGCCCAAGTCCTTTGCTCCGATGACGATTCCGCCGCCAGGCTCCCACTAGCTGGCTGGGTAGGTTGATCTCTCGTGGTAGCCCAAGTCCTTTGCTCCGATGACGATTCCGCCGCCAGGCTCCCACTAGATGGCGGGGTAGGTTGATCTCTCGTGGTAGCCCAAGTCCTTTGCTCCGATGACGATTCCGCCGCCAGGCTCCCACTAGCTGGCCGGGTAGGTTGATCTCTCGTGGTAGCCCAAGTCCTTTGCTCCGATGACGATTCCGCCGCCAGGCTCCCACTAGCTGGCCGGGTAGGTTGATCTCCGCCGCCAGGCTCGTGGTAGCCCAAGTCCTTTGCTCCGATGACGATTCCGCCGCCAGGCTCCCACTAGCTGGCTGGGTAGGTTAATCTCTCGTGGTAGCCCAAGTCCTTTGCTCCGATGACGATTCCGCCGCCAGGCTCCCACTAGCTGGCTGGGTAGGTTGATCTCTCGTGGTAGCCCAAGTCCTTTGCTCCGATGACGATTCCGCCGCCAGGCTCCCACTAGCTGGCTGCGTAGCTTGATCTCTCGTGGTAGCCCAAGTCCTTTGCTCCGATGACGATTCCGCCGCCAGGCTCCCACTAGCTGGCTGGGTAGGTTGATCTCTCGTGGTAGCCCAAGTCCTTTGCTCCGATGACGATTCCGCCGCCAGGCTCCCACTAGCTGGCTGGGTAGGTTGATCTCTCGTGGTAGCCCAAGTCCTTTGCTCCGATGACGATTCCGCCGCCAGGCTCCCACAAGTTGGCTGCGTAGGTTGATCTCTCGTGGTAGCCCAAGTCCTTTGCTCCGATGACGATTCCGCCGCCAGGCTCCCACTAGCTGGCTGGGTAGGTTGATCTCTCGTGGTAGCCCAAGTCCTTTGCTCCGATGACGATTCCGCCGCCAGGCTCCCACTAGATGGCGGGGTAGGTTGATCTCTCGTGGTAGCCCAAGTCCTTTGCTCCGATGACGATTCCGCCGTCAGGCTCCCACTAGCTGGCCGGGTAGGTTGATCTCTCGTGGTAGCCCAAGTCCTTTGCTCCGATGACGATTCCGCCGCCAGGCTCCCACTAGCTGGCCGGGTAGGTTGATCTCTCGTGGTAGCCCAAGTCCTTTGCTCCGATGACGATTCCACCGTCAGGCTCTCACTAGCTGGCCGGGTAGGTTGATCTCTCGTGGTAGCCCAAGTCCTTTGCTCCGATGACGATTCCGCCGCCAGGCTCCCACTAGCTGGCTGGGTAGGTTGATCTCTCGTGGTAGCCCAAGTGCTTTGCTCCGATGATGATTCCGCCGCCAGGCTCCCACTAGCTGGCTGGGTAGGTTGATCTCTCGTGGTAGCCCAAGTCCTTTGCTCTGAGGTGGTCCCGCTGCCAGGCTCCCACTAGCTGGCAGGGTCGGTGGTACCTCTCGTGGAGAGTAAGTCCTTTTGCTCCGAGGTGGTCCCGCTGTCAGGCTCCCACTAGCTGACATGGCCGGTGGTACCTCTCGTCGAGAGTAAGTGTTTGCACCCCGAGGCCGTCTCGTCACCCAGACTCCATTAACTGGCATGACAGGATTGACTCCGCGAATACGTTGGCTTGGACGTTTCTTTCCGAGCTTGTGCCAACCTCGAAAAGAGCGGGGATTGTGTACAACCCCGTATTCGCGAAGAGTGGGCCCAAAATAAGGCAAACCCATTTTTAAGCTTTTTGGAGATTTTGCACTCTCGGTGGCCAATTTTGGCTCTGGCTTGGAAACATACTATTAGGGGGAGGAAAAATTGGCTCCCCCCAATGGCTCCTTTGTTGGGGGGCGGGTGCGGCAAGTTGGCTAGCACCCGCCCCGGCCTGTTGAGACCAAGGTAGGGGGCGGTCTCGCCCGAGCGGCCTGCTCGCGGGCGAGGCGGCCGCGGCCTGGCTCTCGCCCGGGCGGCCTGCTCGCGGGCGAGGCGGCCGCGGCCTGGCTCTCGCCCGGGCGGCCTGCTCGCGGGCGAGATGGCCAGGGGCCGGTCTCGCCCGAGCGGCCTGCTCGGGGCCTGCCGGGCGGCCTGGAGCCACCTCGGTCTTTTGGGGCGGGGTGTTGACAGTGTGCTTTTACCGCTGTGCCCTTGAGAGCGTTTTACCCATCTGCCCCCCGGTGTGGCTGTTTTCTATTGGCCCAAGGCTTATTGGGCGTGAGGGTATTTTGGTCTTTTTACCCCCCAGGACTTGGAAAAACTATAAATAGACCCCTTGGGTGCCTTGGAGGGGATCTTCTTCTTCTTGCTTGCTCCTCCCTTAGCTTCTTCTTGGTAGAGTCGAGAGAGCTCCAAGGCACCCTAGCTCGAGCATTGGCTAGGGAGGGGAAGAGCTCAGGTAGCCTTCCGGGTATGAGGTGGGACCTCCGCGCTAGAGCCGAGGGTCTGTTCCTAGTTTCCCAAGTCTTCAGCCCGTGACGTTCCTCCAAGTGTAGTAGGTGTGAGGTCACCCCTCTTTTGGGACCCCGAACTCCACGAGAGATCAGATTTCTGGTTTCAACATTTGTGTCCCTTCTGCGTCGACTGTAGACCTGCAAAATAGGAGGCACCGGAGGAACGGGAGTAGTAGGAACAGGAGATGACAGTGGGGTGACCGGAACGGGAGGTGACACCATAGGCAGAGAAATAGGCAGAGGAACAGAATGAGGGGAACTCACTTCTGTAGTTGTGCTCTCCCCCTGAAGAGAGTTCTCATAATAAGCTTCAGATTCCCATAAGGTGGCATCCATGGTAACAAATACACGCTTGGTAACCGGGTGGAAGCACATATAGCCTTTCTGGGTAGGAGAGTAGTCAAACACACACTTCAGGGTGCGTGGATCCAGTTTGGTCTTAGGCTGGGTGTGGACAAAGCAGACACATCCAAAGACACGGGGTGAGAGAGAGGTAGGACAGACTCCTAGAGTGGTGAGAGGGGTCTGAAACCCGAGGACCCATGTAGGAAGACGATTGATGTGGTAGACCGCGGTGAGAACAACATCACCCCAGTAATACTTTGGGAGATGCATCCGAAGGAGAAGACACCTAGCCACCTCAAGGAGGTGTCGATTCGTACGCTCAGCCACCCTATTCTGAGCAGGGGTGTACACACAGGAGGTTTGATGAATGAAACTTAGGTCACTTAGGTATTTGTCAAGACGAACGTCAATATATTCACGACCATTGTCACTACGTAAGATTTTAACAAGAGCACCATATTGCGTTATGATCATCTTGTGAAAGCGCTGAAAAATAGAGAACACCTCACTTTTATGCTTCATTAAGTAAATCCAGGTACAACGAAAGTAACAAGCAATGAAAGAAACAAACCACGAGCAACCAGAAATAGAAACAGTAGGGCTAGGACCCCAAACAGCAGTATGAATAATAGCAAATGGAACTGAGCTACGAGGGGATATAAGAGGAAGAGTACTACGATGATGTTTAGCCAGTTCACACATATCACAATGAAAAACATTAAACAAATTAGAAGACATAGCAGAAAGCAGCAACTTCATAATAGCGATAGGAGCGTGTCATAACCAAAAATGCCAAGAATCCAACTCAGAGGGACGAGTAGCAAGAAGAGTGTTCGGAGGCCGAGTAATGCTGGATGAAGAGGAAGCAGAGGGGTCGAACACATAGAGCTTGTTGCACAGTCTACCGGAGCAAATCACCATCCACGTCTTCAGGTCCTGAAAAACACAAGAGGTAGGACAAAAAGACACTGAACAATTCATAGAGTTTGTCGGGTGACTAATTGTGCGAACAAACAAGAATAAACCGGAAAAATGGAATAATAGAAATCTTTATTATCCAAAAAAAGTGTGTATTACAAGGTATATTCTCCCTTTTATAGAATGGAGGAGATGAGAAAGAATATAATTAAACAATGTGAGACTAAATAATTACATGTACAGACGGTTTAACATAAATACAAGCTGACCAAACCGCGTGGTTAGATGAATAGGCTAACCGCCCGGCATCCACCAGAAGGAGAGAACAAGCCGCCAGGGGAGACCGCCTGATCGCCCGGTCTCCAAGTCGCATGAGACAAACCGACAGACCGCCAGTACACCAACAGCAACAGTCCGGCAACCAAACCCCTGAAGAGAATTCGTGGGTTACGGTCAGGCTTAAATGAATTCTTGGGCGAATTCTTTTAAGGGGTGGTGAGCACATGTGTGCGTCATCGTTATAACATCAAAAAGAACCCATGAATGTCCACTTAGGAATGAAAAATACAGTTGTTTTGTGGAATCTGAGTGTTCCAATGATTGCTTTTAGCAATTTGCTTGTCGTCTAATCGTGTGTCTTTGCTTTCTATAGGTATCTAGGAGCGGTGCTGGTCAATCAGAGCGTCTACAATCGGCGGAAACTAGTGCACCGAGAGACATGCCTACTACACCTCCTTCAGCGGAAACCATCAGGATGGTGGCTGAAGCCGTATTTGCGATGATTAATGTCCAACCTGCAGGACAAATGTACCGCGCACCTCCTGTCGTGGAGCAAGAACCGGTTAAGGCGGCAGAGCCGAGAGTGGTGGAGCGCGCAGCAGTTGATCTGGTAGAGCCGAGGAGAGCTACGGAGAAGCAGCTAAAGCATGTAATGGGCTTTAATCCTCCGAGGTTCGATGGGGTTGGAACGACAGCTCAAGCTGAGGACTGGCTCTCTTCGATAAAGAGGGTTTTGACAACCACGTTAACTGAGGAGTGCCAGAAGACCACCATAGCGACTTTTCTTTTGGTGGGTGAAGCGAGGCTGTGGTGGGATGAATTGGAGTTTCATCTCTTAGTGGAGTTTCATCTCTTAGTGGGTAGGCAGCTTGAGATGGAGAACCAATTTCTTGGGTTGACTCAGGGAGCCAGAAGCGTGGACGAGTACCTCCATGAGTTCACACGGTTGGGTCGTTATGCCGGTGCTACGTTTATGGAAGAAGAACGAAAGACCAACCGGTTTTATGAGGGTCTACGCGGCGATCTACAGCTACTACTTGATGGGCCTAAGGGCTTCCTAGCCTTGGTCAATTCGGCCCGGTCATTGGAGAAGGTTGTGAAGAAAGTTCAAGAGAAGAAGGACCCAGGAGAAAAGAAGTCCGAGTTCAAGGTGCCAAATACCAAGTCAAGTTTCCGCAGGTGGAACAAGAAACAGAGGACTTCGAACTCAGCCCCTCTGTCTGGTGCGTCGGGGGTAACTACAAGTCGAGTTCCAGGAGCTTGCTACAACTGCGGGAAGACGGGGCATTTTGCTCGTGATTGTTGGAGCGGACATGCAAGGTCCGAGAGGAAGCCTGGAGCGACTTATGAGGAGAAAGGGAATGCGGTGGAGTCAACCGCGTCCCACCATGCTCCAGCCCAGCCTAGAGTTTACAACCTTGGCCTGCAAGAGGCCATAAAGCAAACGGACGTGGTGACAGGTATGAGTTAAATTACAGTGTTTTAACTTTTATAGTTGTTACCTTAGTATTTGTTAGCTTACTTTCGTTGGTGCTAGGCTTTGTGTTGATTTTTGAGTTTCCGGCAAAAGCCCTGTTTGATACGGGAGCATCGCATTCCTTCTTGTCCGAAAAATTCATATCGCGCATCGGGGTTCCGTCCTCGATGGCAAAAGACAAATTGGATGTGTTGTTGCTCAATGGGTGCTCAATGCGCGCGGATAGGATCTGCGTAGTGAAGATTCGGATTGAAGACCAGAAGTTTGATTTGCGATCGTCGCTTTTGTCGTTGGCAGAGTACGACGTAATATTCAGTATGGATTGGCTCTCAGAGCAGGGTGCATGCATTGATTGCAACCGGACGATGGAGAACATGCTTCGCATGTGCGTCCTAGATTTTGGAAAGCAGTGGGAAGACCACCTGTACATGGTGGAGTTTGCGTATAACAACATCTTTCAGGCGAGTATTGGAATGACGCCTTTCGAGTCCTTGTACGGGAGAAAGTGTCGCACGCCGTTATCTTGGTTGAAGACGGGCGAGTCGAAGCTTTACAAACGTCAAACAGTGGAAGATGCCACTTCAGTGATACAGACAATTCAAGAACGGTTGAAGATCGCTCAGGACAGACAGTCAAAGTACTATAACGCCAAACATAGGAATGTGGAGTTCAATGTTGGCGACTGGGTGTACTTAAAAATTAAGCCGTTCAAGGGTGTCTCGCGGGTTCGACGCTTGAAGAAGTTGAGTCCGAGATACCCTGCATCATTTGAAATCCTGGAGCGTGTTGGCGAGGCGGCATATAGATTGAAGCTGTCGGCGGAATTAAGTGGGCTACATGATGTGTTCCACGTGTCGGTGTTGCGTAAGACGGTGCAAGAGCCTTCGCAGATCATTGCGGACAATCAAGTACTGGTTGATTATGAATTAACGACAAGGGTCAAGCCAGTACGTATTGAAGATGTTGCAGTCAAGCGACTCCGCAACAAGGAAGTCCGAATGATTAAAGTCCGTTGGGATAATTGCGGACGTGAGGAGCTTTCATGTGAGCGAGAGCAAGCTATGTTGGAGGAATATCCCGAGTTATTCCACTCAGGTAACTTTTAGATTTGTGTACCTTTACTTAATTTCGTATCGGTGATATCTTAAGGAAGAGGTTCGTGGCATAGGAAGTAGATAGGACTATCCTGATAGCCCATAGGATGTGCTAGGCTCTGAATTAAGGGAGTAGCGGTGAAGGTCACTGGCTTGAGGGAACGCTAGCTATATGCTTAACAGAAGCTCTACGTACGCTAAAAGTTACCTGAGTGGAATAACTCGGGATATTCCTCCAACATAGCTTGCTCTCGCTCTCATGAAAGCTCCTCACGTCTGCAATTATCCCAACGAACTTTAACCATTCGGACTTTCTTGTTGCGGAGTCGCTTGACTGCAACATCTTCAATACGTATTGGCTTGACCCTTGTCGTTAATTCATAATCAACCGGTACTTGATTGTCCGCAATGATCTGCGAAGGCTCTTGCACCGCCTTACGCAACACCGACACGTGGAACACGTCATGTAGTCCACTTAATTCTGCCGACAGCTTCAATCTATACACCGCCTCGCCAACACGCTCCAGGATTTCAAATGGTCCAAGGTATCTCGGACTCAACTTCTTCAAGCGTCGAACCCGCGAGACACCCTTGAACAACTTAATTTTTAAGTACACTCAGTCGCCAACATTGAACTTCACATTCCTATGTTTGTCGTTATAGTACTTTGACTATCTGTCCTGAGCGATCTTCAACCGTTCTTGAATTGTCTGTATCACTGAAGTGGCATCTTCCACTGTTTGACGTTTGTAAAGCTTCGACTCGTCCGTCTACAACCAAGACAACGGCGTGAGACACTTTCTCTCGTACAAGGCCTCGACAGGCGTCATTCCAATACTCACCTGAAAGCTGTTGTTATACGCAAACTCCACCATGTACAGGTGGTCTTCCCACTGCTTTCCAAAATCTAGGACGCACATGCGAAGCATGTCTTCCATCGTCCGGTTGACCCTCTCGGTTTGGCCATCCGTCTGCGTATGAAAGGTTGTGCTGAACTTTAGCTTAGTACCCAGCAGACTATGCACCAACCTCCAGTCATTCGACGTGAAGCGTCCATCTCGATCACTAACAATACTGCGGGGCACACCATGCAATCGTATAATATTCTCCGCATAGAGTTTGACTAACTTTTCAATCGGATCTTCCTTCCTGACCGGAATAATGTGTGACACCTTTGTCAATCTATCTACGACCACCCAAATGACGTCGTTTCCCTGCTGCGACTTCGGCAAACTATGCACAAAATCCATAGATATGTCATCGAATTTCTATTCTGGGATAGGTAGGGACTTCAAGAAACCTCCGGGTTTCTGGCATTCCGCCTTCATCAATGCACATGTAAGACACTTGGCCACATAAAGTGTGACGTCCTTCTTCAATCCTGGCCACCAGAACAATTTCTTCAAGTCTCTGTACATCTTCGTGCTTCCCGAGTGGATTGAGTACTTGGTATGATGAGCCTCATACATCAACTCCTCCCGAAGATTATCCGCACTAGGAATGCATAGGCGACCGTCCTTCCTTAGCAACCCATCTTCAACAGCAAACTGGGAATTTGACTCATCCAAAGATTCATCCAAGATCTGCTTCATGTTGTTATCCTGAACCAAAGCCCGCCGAACTCTATCAGCTAGGTCACACTGCACCTCTGTCCAAAACAGTTTCGCCTCAGCACTAGACTGCTTGTCGACGCAAGATATCTCCAAAGCCTCCAACTCATGCACCAATCTCTCATCATGTACCGATAATCAGTTGGTCTGCGCCGGAGTCCTGCGACTCAACGCATCCGCCACTGCATTTCCCTTCCCAGGCACATAATGTATCTTGAAGGTGTAGTCCCATAAGAACTTCATCCACCTCCGCTGCCTCATGTTCAGATCCTTTTGATCCAACAGATACTTCAAGCTCTTATGATCGGTGTAAATACCGACCTTCACACCGTACAGGTAGTGCCTCCAAAGCTTTAGGCTTCATTTGTTTCGCCGGTGGCGGGTCGATCCGGCGGATGGAAACGGAGTGTTCGAAATGGAGGGGGGAGGTGGCTGCTCCAAACGGAGCTTTTTGTGGTGTTTCTCAAGGCGGGCGGGTGGAAACGGAGCAAACGCCGTCGGAGTTTCATTTGTTTACCCGCCTTCCGGCGGCGTTTGCCCAAAACGGAGCACCGAAACGCCCAAACAAATAGAGCCTTAGAGCAAATATCACGGCCGCTAACTCTAAGTCGTGGACCGGATAATTCCTCTTGTGAGCCTTTAATTGTCGTGAACCGTAGGCTATCACACTCTCATGCTGTAGCAGAACACAGCCCGAAGCATCACTATAGATCTCGAACCCTTCGGTTCCACTTGGCGAACATAAAATAGGCGCCGTGGTCAACCGCCTCTTCAACTCTTCAAAAGTCTGTTCGCACTCCGGAGACCACACAAACTTCTGATCCTTCCTAGTCAACGTCGTGAGTGGTAGCGCTATCCGTGAGAAGTTCTCTACAAAGCGTCTGTAGTAGCCAGCAAGCCCCAGAAAACTCCGGACCTCTGCCACTGTAGTCAAAGCAGGCCACTCCCGTATCGCCACTATCTTCGTCGGGTCCACAACTATCCCTTTTCCACTGACAACATGACCAAGGAACGCTATCGAGGATAACCAGAATTCACACTTAGAGAACTTAGCATCACAACTGATTCCTCCTCAACGTCTCCAACACCATGTGTTGATGATTGTAGTGATCCTCCTCGCACTGCGAGTACACCAGGATATCATCGATAAATACTATCACGAAACGATCCAGGTACTCTCTGAATGTCCTGTTCATCAGATCCATAAACACGGATGGCGCATTGGTCAAACCAAACGGCATGACCGTGAACTCGTAATGCCCAAACCGCGTACTGAATGCTGTCTTTGGGATGTCGCTCTCCCTTATCCTCAACTGGTAGTAACCGGATTTCAGATCTAACTTCGAATATACCGTTGACCCAAGCAACTGATCAAATAGATCATCAATCATGTGGATCAGATATTTGTTTTTCTCCGAAAGCTTGTTCAATTCCCGATAGTCAATGCAGAGTCGCAAGCTCCCATCCTTCTTCTTAACGAAAAGAACTAGTGCGCTCCAAGGCGACGAACTTGGACGCACATACCCTTGCTCCAACAACTCTTGAAGTTGCACCTTCAACTCCGCCATCTCTCGCGGCGCTATCCGATATGGAGAGCGTGACACCGGTTTGGCACCCGGTACCAGCTCAATGGTAAAATCAATCTCCCGCTGAGGAGGGGCTCCTGGGAGATCATCTGGGAACACATCAGGATACTCGGACACAACTGGAATACTGTCAAGACTTGGCTTAGGCGTCGAAGTCTGCACTAGAGTGACAAACAGCTCTGCCCCAGACCGAACCGCTTTAATCACCTGAAGGGCTGACATCAAAATCTTACCCGACCCCTTCATGCCCGCAAAAGTATTCTCCCGATCAGTGTTCAGACCCAACTTAACTTCCTTATGGTTGCAATCAATGCATGCACCCTGCTCCGAGAGCCAATCCATACCGAATATTACGTCGTACTCTGTCAACGGCAAAAGCGACGCTCGCAAATCAAACTCCTGTTCTCCAATCCGAATCTTCACTACGCAGATCCTATCCGCGCGCATTGAGCACACATTGGGCAACAACACATCCAATTTGTCTTTTGTCATCGAGGACGGAACCCCGATGCGCGATATGAATTTTTCGGACAAGAAAGAATGTGATGCTCCCGTATCAAACAGGGCTCTTGCCGAAAACTCAAAGATCAACACAAATTCTAGCACCAACGAAAGTAAGCTAACAAATACGAAGGTAACAACTATAAAAGTTAAACCACTGTAATTTAACTCATACCTGTCACCACGTCCGCTTGATTTATAGTCTCTTGCAGGCCAAGGTTGTAAACTCTAGGCTGGGCTGGAGCATGGTGGGACGCGGTTAACTCCACCGCCTTCCCTTTCTCCTCATAAGTCGCTTCAGGCTTCCTCTCGGACCTCGCACGTCCGCTCCAACACTCACGAGCAAAATGCCCCGTCTGAGTCACACGGTCTGTAATCCGCCAGAGTCAGACCGCCAGACCGCCCGGTCCCTATTCTGCAACACTCCCCCTCAAGTTGGAGCATATATATCGACTATGCACAGCTTGTCGCAAATGTGATGAAAGGAGGCGGATACCGGTTTAGTGAAAATATCAGTCAACTCTTTATCGGAGGTGACGAACGAAGTACAAATTTGTTCCTTCAGAATTTCTTCTCGAATAAAGTGACAGTCGACTTCAATGTGCTTTGTTCTCCAATGGAAGCCCGGATTTTTGGAGATGTATATAGCGGCCTTGTTATCACAAAACATAGGTAGAGGATGGTTGTAGACCTCTCCTAAGTCAAGCATGAGAGCCCGTAACCACTTCAACTCACACGTGGTCGTCGTCATACTTCGATATTCTGCTTCTGCACTGGACCTAGAGACGATAGACTGTTTCTTGCTCTTCCAGCTCACAAGGTTTCCCCCTACGAAGGTGCAAAAACCCGATGTTGACTTGCGGTCTCCTTTGTCATCAGCATAGCTCGAATCTGAGTACGCTTCAACGCGCAAATGATCATTCTTCTGAAAGAGTAGTCCTTTCTCAGACGCTGATTTAACATACTCCAATATTCTCAGGGCAGACTGTAGATGACACTTCATAGGAGCTTGCATGAATTGGCTAACCTTGCCTACAGCATAGGCAATATCGGGTCTGGTCACCATGAGATATATAAGTTTACTAACCAGACGTCTGTACCTCGTAATATCTGAAAGAAGAGGAGAGTCATTCGTTCAGGTTTTATCTTCTCCAGTCGTCATGGGGCATCAGATAGGTTTAGCCCCAGTCAGCCCTGCCTTTTTTAGCAAATCAAGAGCATACTTGCATTGAGAAAGGACAAGGGAATTGGGCTTCCGAGAGATTTTTATCCCCAGAAAGTATTTTGGAGAGCTCATATCCTCTGTGAGCATATGTTGACGAAGATGTTTATTTGTCAAGGTTATCCCAGCTTGGTCATCTCCAGTGAGAAGAATATCATCCACATATACCGCAAGCACCACTAGACCCAGGGAGGTTTTGCGAATAAATAATGAGTGATTGGCAGAACTTCTCGTAAAACCCACGGCCGCCACAATCCCGTTAAACTTGTCAAACCAAGGCCGAGGGCTTTGCTTTAGGCCATAGATAGCCTTCTTGAGCCGGCATACCACTGTCTCCCCCTGAGCAACATACCCTGGAGGTTGCTCCATGTAGACATCCTCCTGAAGATCCTCATACAGAAAGGCATTTTTGACATCCAGCTGTGAAACGGGTCAATCCCTTTTGACAGCCACAGAGAGGACCCTGATAGTGCTGAGACGAGCAACTAGAGGGAAGGTGTCAAAATATTCAACCTCATAAGTCTGGGTAAAGCCTTTGGCCACAAGCCGGGCTTTGTAACGATCCACATTGCCGTCCGGTCGGAACTTTAACACAAAGACCCAGCGACAGCCCACGATATCTGTGCCGAAGGGAGGAGGAACCAGGGTCCACATACCCCGTTCAGTGAGAGTAGCAATCTCCTCATCCATGTCAGCCTTCCAATATGGAACAGTAAGGGCCTCCTGATAGGAACTGGGAGTGGCAGTGGCAGAGATAGTCAGTGCAAAAGCTCTACGAGAAGGGGTAAGACGATCATAGGAAACAACAGCAACAAGCATATGCTTGGTACACGCCCGAACCCCTTTGCGAAGAGCAATGGGAAGATCCAGGTCAGTGGGTTCCTCAGCATCTGGAGCATCCGTGGTGGAGAAAGTTGACCCGGAAGTAGAGAGCGACGGCGGCGGAGAGGAGGGAGATAGCGGAGGTGGAAAGAGAGGAGGAGACGATGGAGACGGTGGAGGAGGAAATACCTCAGTAGGTATCGATGGGCTGGAGGGAGCAGGAGGAGAATCGAAAACCACGGGAAGAGGAGAGGAGGCGTCAGAGAAATAGGGAGCATTCTCGAAGAAGGTAACATCAGCGGAGACGAACTGCTTGCGAAGAATGGGGTCAAAACAACAATACCCTTTCTGAGTGGTAGAGTATTTAAGAAAGACACATTTGATGGAGCGAGTGGAGAGTTTATCGCGAGTGGCGGAGGGAACGTGCACAAAGGCTGTGCACCCAAAGATGCGTAGAGGGAGAGGAAAGAGATCCTTGCCCGGATAGAGAATGGAGAATGGGGTTTGACCGTGGAGAACCGTGGATGGAATGTGATTGATGAGATAGCAAGAAGTGAGAGCAGAGGAAGGGAAGAGAGGTCGCGCGAACAGTCAGCAAGAAGAGGATCAAACCGCGCGAACAGTCAGCAAGAAGAGGATCAAACCGCGCGGACAGGAGAAGGTACCGTATCTGGAGAAAAAATCAACTCCTCTAATACCATGTGCGAACAGACAAGAATAAATCGGAAAATGGAATAATAGAAATCTTTATTGTCCAAAAAAGGTGTGTATTACAAGGTATAGCCTCTCTTTTATAGAATGGAGGAGATGAGAGAAAATACAATTAAACAATGTGAGACTAAATAATTACAGGTACAGACGATTTAACAAATACAAGCCGACCAAGCCGCGCTGTTAGATGGATAGGCTAACCGCCCGACATCCACCAGAAGGAGAGAACAAGCCACCAGGGCAGACCGCCTGATCGCCCGGTCTCCAAGTCGCCTGAGACAAACCGGCAGACCGTCAGGACACCAACAGCAACAGTCCGATAACCAAACCGCTGGAGAGAAACCGACAGACCGCACGGTCTGTAATCCGCCAGAGTCAGACTCCAGACCGCCCCTATTCTGCAACACTAATAGACAGAAAATTGTGGGTGAAAGCAGGAACATGAAGAACCGGGTAGAGGGTAAGAGAAGAGCAAGGAATGGATCCTTTCCCAGAGATGAGAGATAGCGATCCATCAACAATGCTCAGGTGTGTAAGACACAAAACCTGTGGCTGATCCGGTCATGTGGTTCGTAGCCCCGGAATCAATGATCCACTAAAAGGAGAGGTGGGAGGAAGTCTAGTGAGCACCTGCAGGTCCCTAATGAGCATAGGAAGAGGAGGCATAACCGGAAGGCTCCGGTGGAGGTCCAAGCATCATCTGGCGGAACGCCAGAATTTCTTCAGCCGAAAGAGCCGGGGAGGCGTATTGAAAATCAGAGAGTGAGGAGCGGTAGAGTCCTCCCCAGCGTCTGATAAGTGGGCTAATCTGGGCAGAGGAGGCCTGTGATGAGGGCGACCACCTCCCCGGCCACCACGATAGGCAGGGCTGCCTCGAGGAGGAAAACCATGAAGCTTGAAGCAGGTATCTCTAGTATGGTGGGCCTTCCCGCAATAATCACAGACTAGGTGATCTCCCTTCGTAGTCCTCAATATAGTGTCACGAGTAGGACGAGCCTCAGGCTGAGAAAGAGAGACAAGGGCAGATCCCTCGGGGGCAGAGTCGGGAAGCAGAGTCAGACGACGATCGAATTCCTTTTGAACAAGGCTATACACCTCGGGCAGAGAAGGTAGTGGAGAGCGGCCAAGAATCTGAACGCTGATTGGATCAAAGTCCCTATCCGATGTAGGCCGTGGAGGAACTCAAAGATGCGATTGTGTTCTCCTCTTGCTCGGATGAGCACCTCATCTTCAGGAGACACCAGGGTCAGAGAATCAAAATGATCATACTCCTGATAGAGTTGGGTGAACTCTGAGTAGTAGGCCGAGGGGGGCCGATCACCCTGTCGCAGGTAGGGCTGAGCATATTATTCGAAACTCGAAAGTCGCTCGAAAATCTTTCGAAAATTGAGTCGAATCGGAATCGGTTAAAATTGATTCAACTCAATTTGAGTCGATTCAATTTGACTCGAATCTGATTTCGAGTCGATTTCGAGCCAGCCCTGAATCGCTCGAAATATGATTCGAATCAACTCGAATTAATTAAAAAAAATTATGTATTTATTAATATATTCTTATTTTAAGATCAAAAATAACAAAATTTAAACCTAAATAAAAAGAATGAACACTTTAAATGTTTCATTTGGTAAATTTACAAGTTGCCCAATTTAATTTTGAGCAAACTAGGAATAAAACGAAAAATTGCTCAATTTCGAGACGACTTGATTCGATTTCGAGCCGACCCGATTTGATTTCGAGCCGACTCGATTCGATTTCGAGCCGACTCGGAATCGAGTCATTTCGAGTCGATTTCGAGCCGAGTTCAAGTCAAATATTTCGATTTCGAGCCGTGCCAAAATCGATCGAACTCGACTCGATATCAGCCCTAGTCGCAGGAGGAACAGCCGGCGACGAAGTTGATAGATCTAAGCTGTATTATCGCGACCAGAATAGGTAGTCTCTGCACGCTTCCAAATATCCATTGCGGTATACAAGAACAGGGAGTTGTCAAACTCCCACTGAAGCCACTCAGGAGAGTCAGACACATGAACCTTCACCGTGTCACTCACATGGACAAATAACCGGCGGCTTTTGAGAGCAAGAGAGATGGAACGAGCCCACGTGAGGTAGTTGGAACCATCCAACCTTAAAGTGGTTATTTGAGGAGCACCATGATCTGAGGGGACACAATAAGGTCCAACAGAAGCCCGAGTAAGAGAGGCCACTCCACCGGAAAACATGGTGGTAGAGGACTCACTGCTTGCCATAAGGAAACCCTGAATAAAAATCGAAAAGGCCCCAAATAATGACCAAGGATGTGGAAGAAGAACCGCCCTCGTAGAAAGAGGGAAGAAGACGAAGGGACCGCCGGCATCGAGAGATTTAAGGCTCCATGGATCTAGCGGCCCTAGAACAAAAGAAGGAGTGGACTGTGCAGGAGGCGGAGGCGAGCGGTGCGGGAGGCGGAAGAGGCGGAAAGCCGGAGGCGGAATCGGCGCGCTGTGCGGGAGGAGGAAGAGGCGGTCGCGGCGGAAGCGAGTCAGAGCTGTGCGAAGAGGCAGCAGCGGGCCGGGGATGTGTGCCTGTGCGGGAGCGGCTAGAGCTGAAAAAACCTAAACTCCTTTTGCCTCTGATACCATGTTGAAGAAAAGAATTGAATTGTTCATTACATTAGAGGCACCCATATATATATGACTGTACATGACGATAATACAGTAACAATATAAAACTTATTATTCTAACATATTCAACATTTTATGAATTTTATTATATACCATTTGCTGATTTCAGGCATTGCATAAGGTGTTAATTTAAACTACCTTCATCTCCATATCCCCATCATTAGATGTCATCGCTCCCAATTTTAGGTTGAAACGACAAAGCTTCAGGTTTGAACAATGTTTATCCATGATAAGTTGTGTATACCTTTTCTATTCTAATTTTTTTTGTATTTTCCCATTTTTGGTATTTTCTAACATGTGTTGTGAGGTTTGTCTACATTTCACCTTTGTGGTAAGACCCTTGCCTGCATTTCTGATTTTTTTTGGACTCTTCCCCAGACCCTCGCTGCGCGGAGAGCTTTGTGCATCGGGCTGCCTTTTTTTCCAACATGTGTTGTATATAAACCAGATTATGACAAAAGATATGGCACAATAACAACAAAGGATCCATATAGTTGACCCCACTGCATTGGGATAAAGGCTTGAGTGTTGTTGTTGTATATTGTAAAGAAAGGTCCAAACCTTATATATACTTGTTGAATACAAAAATACAAGTATGAGTACAAATATATAGGAGAGAGGGGAGGAAAACTTAGCTATACAAACAATGTGGGAGTAAGCATTAAATTCTATATGGGTTATATTAATGGGTCAATACATCATGTTTTCTAATATTCTCTAACACTCCCCCACAAGCTGGAGCGTACAAGTCGTAGTCACCAAGCTTGGATAAGAACTGATGATACATTTGTCGTTGTAATGTCTTTGTGAGAATGTCGGCAATTTGCCCTGACGCAGGAACATGCTCCAGCTCTAACTTCTTTAATTGAACCTTTTCACGAACGAAATGACAGTCAACTTCGATGTCGATGTGCATGGTTCGCTCATGAAACACATGATTCTTTGCAATGTGAATTGCAGCCTGACTATCGCAAAACAAGGTTGCCAGTGAGGATAAAGTGACCCCCAAATCACCAAGTAAACCCTCAAGTCAGGTGAGTTCAGATACAACAGCTGTCATTGCACGATACTCGGCTTCAGCGGATGATCGAGCAACAACAGACTGCATTTTTCTATGCCAAGTAATAAGATTCCCCCCCCCCAAAGTAGGTATAAATGTCTGTAGTAGAGCGCCAATCATCCAGGGAACCCGCATAGTCCGCATCTGAGTATGCAACAAGAGATAGGGAGGAAAATGGTTTATATACCAATCCTTGTCCAGGAGCTGTCTTCAAATATCTGAGGATGCGTTCCACTGCCTGAAGATGAGAAGTCCGAGGAGCGTGCATAAATCGGCTGACAACTCCAACAGCAAATGAAATATCAGGTCTTGTAACTGTTAGGTAAATCAATTTTTCCACAAGGAGTCGATAATACTCAGAGTTCGTAAGCAGGGAATCGAAGTCAAACTCATGGGCACATAACTTGTGGTTGGCATCCATCGGAGTTTCTACAGGTTTACACCCAGAATAGTCAGCATCATGGAGGAGATCAAGACAATACTTTCGTTGTGACAGAACAAGACCATCGGACCGTCTCGCAACCTCAAGTCCAAGAAAGTACCTTAAACCTCGCAGATCTTTCGTCTGGAAAACGGAGTTCAAGTGTTGCTTGATTTTTGGTATCCATGCGGTGTCATCGCCAGTAATCAAGATATCATCCACATATACCAAGAGAATGACAGTCCTAGTTGATTGATGCCGAGTGAAGAGAGAGAAATCGGTCGAGCTCCGCTTGAATCCAACATAGCGAACAACCTTACTAAACTTTTCAAACCAAACTCGAGGAGACTGTTTGAGACCATAAATAGATTTCCGAAGAAGGCATACACGAGACTCCCTCATGGTCTCAAACCCGGGAGGTTGATGCATGGAGGCAGTCTCTTGAAGGTCGTCATTCAAAAAGGCATTTTTAATATCTAACTGATGGAGAGGCCAGTGTCGATGCACAGCCAAGGAGATTAGTACCCGAACAGAGTTCAATTTGGCAACGGGAGAGAAGGTTTCATCATAATCAAGTCTCTGTTGTTGAGTAAATCCACGCGCCACAAGTCGGGCCTTGAGCCGGTCAATTGTCTCATCCGGAGCATGTTTTATAGTAAACACTCACTTGCAACTGACACACGAGTGTCCGGGAGGAGGAGGAACCAGATCCTAAGTCTGGTTAGACCAAAGAGCAGTCATTTCCTCGTCCATGGCCGCGCGCCACCCTGAATGTAGAAGAGTCTCCTGTACTGAGTTAGGAATAGAAATGGAGGAGAGGGGGAGAGCAAACTTGCGTAGAGGTGGAGCAAAGCGATGCATAGAGACATAGTTAGCCATGGGGTGAGCGGTAGATGGTAATGCTGGATCGTCAGTCTGCGGTAGGGGTGGGCATAAGGCCTGGCAGACCCGGGCCTGCCAGGCCCGGGCTTTTTTAAAAAAGCCCGGGCCCGGGCCGGGCTCAGGCCTCCTCCTTATGAGGAGGCCTGTCTAGGCCCTGTAGGCCGGGCCTGGGTCTGGCCCGGCTAAATAAATAAATAATTATTTTAATTAAATATTTATTTCTAAAATAAAATTATCATTTCGTCGAGCTGAGCTCGACTCGACAAAAATCGTCGAGCTCTGCTCGACGATGTCCGAATATATATATATATATATATATATATATATATATATATATATATATATATATATATATATACAGCGGTTCTTCTAAGAACCGTTCTATTCTATATATATATATATATATATATATATATATATATATATATATATATATATATATATATATATATATATATATATATATATATGTGGGCGTACGGGCAAGGGTCAAAATCGCCTCAAATCAAAAAGTAATCAACATGAAAGTTGTAGATCTCGGCGAGACGAACAACATTCATGTTGATCACTTTTTGATTTGGAGTAATCTTGGCCCTCGATTTGGGCCCCGAAATATGAGGCGGCGAGATCTCTACTGTAGCACTCTCGCCGCCCCAGAATTCGGAGCCCATATATATATATATATATATATATATATATATATATATATATATATATATATATATATATATATAATATATATATAGACTGCGGTTCTTAGAAAGAACCGCAGTATATATATAGACGTATAGACTGCAGTTCTTTCTAAGAACCGCAGTCTATTTATATATATATGTTTATATATATATATTCGAGCTGATCTCAGGCCAGACTTTCCACGGCCTAGTCCCAGGCCAGGCTAAAGCAAAGCCCGGGCTTTACCCCGGCCTGGTCCCAGGCCCGGCTAAAGCCCGGGCTGGGCACCAGGCCGGGCTAACAGCTAAAAACTGGGCATGGTCCGGCCTTAAAGCCCGGGTCTGGGCCTGGATCGGGCCTGCCCGAGCCCGAGCCTTTCAGGCTTTTTCCAGGCCGGGCCTAAGCCGGCCCGGCAGGCCCAGTTTTTATGCCCACCTCTAGTCTGCGGGATAGCACAGGTAGAGGGAGGTTGTTGTAGAGCTCCAGAGACCGGGGTACGACGAGCGTAGACGCGAAGAAGGGGTGGTTTGGACGGTGGAGGTGGGCAGGTGCCGGAGGGGGTTGGAGGTAGCGGTGGTAGAGAAGACGTGACGGGGACAGTTGGACGAGGAATGGAAGGGGAGAAAGGAGGAGCAATGACAGATGATGAGTCGTAGAATGGTTGAGCCTCGTGAAAGGTGACGTCGATAGAGACAACGACTTTGTCATGAGTTGGAGAATAACGCACATAGCCTTTCTGGGTCCGAGAGTACCCGAGAAACATACAAGTACGGACCCGGGGAGCAAACTTATCCATGATCGGACCGAGATTGTGAACATAGCACACACAACCAAACACACGAGGCATGAGAGTAAACGGGGATTGGGACGGAAAGAGAAGACTAAACGGAGTAATATGGTCGAGCACAGAAGAGGGCATGTGATTGATGAGGTGACATGCCGCAGAGACAGCAAAGTTCCAAAAACGAGTAGGAACATACATTTGAAACACGAGGGACCGAGCAACATCAACAAGATAGCGATTCTTTCGCTCTGCCACACCATTTTGTTGAGGCGTATATGCACATGAGGTTTGATGTATAATACCGAACTCGGTGCATATCTCATCAATGGTTTGTTTAGAATTAGTTTAGCAGTAGGGTTAGGGTAGGGTTTAGCAAGGGTTTATTTAGAGCCCGAGTTCGATTATACATCAAACCTCATGTGAAGAGGGAAACAATATGACCGAGTCCCTTGTGTTTCCCTTGTGTTATCCGTGCGAATAACCTTTTAAGGAGAGGGGAACTATGTACGTATTTCGCAAAGGAAGGCACAAAATGTAGTGGTGAGTTCAGCACGATCCTGAAGTAAGTATAACCAGGTTAAGCGTGAATAATCATGAATAAAAGTGACAAAATATCGATAGCCAAAAATACTAGGGGTTTTATAAGGGCCCCAAATATCAGAATATACTAATAAAAATGGAGTATCACTCCGAGTACAAGTAGGAGAAAAAGAAACACGATGTTGTTTGCCAAAGATACACGTCTCACAAGAAAACTCATGCAGAGAGACATCTGGAAGAGCCTTCTTGAGAATCTGGAGAGGAGCATGCCCGAGACGACGATGTCAGTCGGTAGTAGAGACAATGGAAAGCGAGGAAGGAGTGACATCGGGGAGATAAAGCTCATTTGACAGCTGTTCCTTACCAATGATATTCTGTGTGTTTCGATCCTGCACAACAAAGGTAGAGGGTGAGAAATTAGCACAACAATTGAGGTCTTATGTGAGGCGGCTAACGGAGAGTAAGTTAAATGGGGAATCGGGAACATGAAGAGCAGAAGTCAGAGACAAAGTGGGTGTGAGGGGTATATCAGCATCACCAGAGACGGGGGTGGTATCACCATTTGCCACAGTGATGAACTTGTAGTGGGCAGTCACTGAATATTGCGGAGGGTATTGCGAAGTAATGTGATGCATGACACCCGAGTCCACAATCCAGTGAGAGCTTTGCGAAGACAAGAAATAAATTCATTGGAATTAGATGCGACAGAGCCAGACGAGCGAGAGATCACCCATTGCAAGTGTTGGAGCTGAGTGTGTAAAGCATCAATGTCTGCCTGAGCAGAGGCAGCAGAGTCCGGGGCAGGAGCTGCAGGAGGATCAACCAGAGCAAGAGCAACAAGATGTGGTGGCAGACCATATTTGGATAACAGGTGGCCTCAAGATGGTCATCCCGTCCGCAATATGTGCACTTAAACGTACATTTGCCAGACCGACATCGTCCCCGAGACGTGTTACGGCCCCCACGGGCTGAGGACCCCCGAGCATGCGGAGCTGGTGAAAAGTGCTAGAGAAGCACTGGGGAGGGAGTAACAGGAGTATCCGGGGGCGATGTGACCTTTAGAAGCATGGAGCACACACCAGATAAAGATGGGGTGGTAGTAGATGAGAGAATCTGGGCTCGAACACTGTGGAGGTGAGAAAGAACCCGGGACATCATCATCGCAATCCAAACAGCCTCTTTCTGGGCCCGTTGAGTGGTCAGATCTGTAGTAGGAGGCTGATGTTGGATCCAGGACTCGACCAGGGTCTTGGTTTTAGCAACAAAGGAGATCATATCACCAGGACCCTCGGGATCAAGCTTTTGAAGATCCGAGATGATGTCGAACAGGTGTTGCAAACTATCTGTCCCGAGTAAATGGTTTGGAGTTCCGCCCACATGGCCTTCGTCGTGTCATGATACATAGCCATCTGATAGGGCTCGGTGTCCATGAAGTTGAGTAGCCAAGATTGGACGTGACCGTCATCACGAAGCCACTCATCGGTGGGAGCGGTCGGCGTGACCCGGGTTAAAATATGAAGAAGACCTTTCTTCTGCAGGACACGACGAACCGAGTGAACCCACTCCACAAAATTGTGCTTCCCACTGAGAGAGATAGTAGTAATTCGAAATTCATCGCGAAGCTCGGGGACTTGAGCCGCAACACGATCAGGGAAAACAGAGGAGGCATTAGAATTCTCGGATACCATGAGACAGCAAGTTAAAATAAGGCGGCAAGGTTCCTGGGCGGGCAGCGACTACAAGAGGCAGAGGCCGGGGCAGCGACTAGAAGAGGCAGAGGCCGGGGCAGCGATGAGAAGAGGCAGAGGCCGGTAACAAGGTCGGTAGCAAGCACGAGACCGTGCGGTTAGAGGAAGACCGCAACAAGCCAAAACACGGCGAACAGGAACTAGTTCAAGCGGCTAGGAGCAGACCGCACCAAGATCAACCACGACGAAGTCACCAGATCGTGCGGTTAGAAGCAAACCACAAAGGATCGGTAGAGACAAATCTTTGAGGCGAGAGAGCAAGCATTGATTCACATGCGCATGTAGCTCGTGGTGTGTCCGAAGAGCCGTTTTTTCCACATCGGTATCCGCAATGCGAACTTGATGGTACTCATAAAACAAGTCCAAGTCCAGCCTAGAGAAGAAACACGCTCCATGTAGCTCGTCAAGAAATTCCTCCACTACCGGAATGGGGAACTTGTCTTTGACTGTAATGGTGTTGAGAGCTCGGTAGTCCATGCGCATGCGCCATGAATTTTCCTTCTTGTGCACCAACAATACCGGAGAGGAGAAGGGGGAAATACTGCGTTGAATGAGACCCTGCTATAGGAGGAGATCGCATTGCCGCTCTATCTCGTCCTTCTGTAGGAAGGAGTAGTATCTCGTCCGTCTGTAGGAAGGAGCAGTGGTAAGGTCTCACCACCACCGGAGCGGCCCCTGGAAGGAGGCAAATGTGATGATCCTGTCGGCGCCTCAGCGTGGACTGAATATCTCGGGAAAGGAGTGGATAAGGCCAGCGAGATCCATCAGATGGTCCCCTGGCTGGTGTGCTGGAGCAGTCAACGGCTCGGTGTGAACTAAAAAGGATGATGGAGACTGTTCGGGAACCTGCCTTTGCCACTGTATCAAACGAGAGTCGGCGTGCCATGAGATGGTCATACGATCAAAGTCCCACGTGAGGGGCCCAAGGTGGGCCGCCATTGAACTCCCAGCACAATGTCGAAACCCTGAAGGTCGACGAGAAAAACATCAGTCTGGAAGGAAGAGCCGTCCACGAAGAAAGTGACGCGCCGACATACCCCCGTGCACGGCATCTGCTGGTCGTTGTCCACCGCCACTTTAACGTGACTGCGCGAAACATACGGAAGGTGAAGCTGGAGGGCCTTGTCCTGGCGGATGAAACTGTGAGTACTACCAGTATCCAGAAGAGCGAGGAGTGGTGTACCCGCAACAGTCACAAAGAGCTGAATAGTACATCCCTCCTGCGGTCCGGCTAAGGTGTGAAGAGACAGCTGTGGTGTGCTCGAATCGTCATGGGTCGTCAACTTCCTACCAAAATAGACGCTTACACCGATGAGTGGGTGTATACAACTCATCACAATTGAAACATAAGCCTTTCTCACGCTTACACCGATGAGTGATGTTTCAGCAGGCACTCACCAGTACAGGCGGGTGCTCGTTTACAAAGACATTCGCCATAGAGAGCGAGGCGAGACGGAGGCTGGTAGGTGCTGGTTCCATCAAGGCACTCTCCATCCGGGAATATTCTCTGTGCAATGTTATATTTATTTGTCTGCTGATAGCCAATACAAACAACAAAATTTGGTTGTTGGCTGGCCAATTTGGGGTGCATTTAGTAAAACCAAAAAACGGGATTGCGCTATTGGCAGGCCCCGCTAGGAAAAAACTATAAATAGACCTTGAGGGGTACCTTTGGAGGGACATCCAGTTCTTGGCTTCTTCCTTCTCTAGTAAATTTTGGTTGGCTTCAAAGACTCTCCAAGGTGCCCAGCTTCAGCTTTGGTAAGGGAGAGGAAGCATTTTAAGATCTTCTGAACGTGGGGTCGGACCTCCGCGCTGTTGTCCAGGGACTGTGCCTAGTTCTAAGCCTTCAGTCAAGCGTTCTTCCTCAGGAGAAGTAAGTGTTAGTTGGACCATTGGGGTCTGAACTTCTCGTTGGGCCGAATCCCGGCTCCAACAAGTGCATTTTATCACTTATCGAAAGACTGCTGACACCTCTCATGTGGTTGTACTTTCTTTAAAGAGGTACTTGAGTATCATGGACTACCCACTTTCATAGTCTCTGATCGCGACATACGTTTCATGAGTTATTTTGGAAGACTTTATGGAAGAAGACTGGGACAACCCTGAAATTCTCCTTCGCTTATCACCCACAGACGGATGAGCAAAATGAGGTTGTCAACCGTAGTCTTGGGACACTGTTGCGTTGTCTTGTTGGGGATGGTCCGTCCACCTGAGATTCTGCTCTCCCCATAGCCGAATTTGCATATGATAGTTCCATCAATAGGATAATAGGTTTGAGTCCATTCCATATCATGTTAGGGTATGAGCCTAGGAAACCTATTGATTTGATGTCTTGTGATGGATATTCCTCTCGAGTCCAGACCCAGTGAGTCAGCAAAGTCTTTCTTCCAGCATGTGCATGCACTTCATGAGTCGGTCCGTAAGAAAATTGCATCCAGTAATGATTATTATAAAGATCGAGCAGACCAGCAATGGCGAGAACAAATCTTTGAGGCGAGAGAGCAAGCATTGATTCGCATTCGACCTGAGAGGGACCCGCAAGGACCAACAAAGAAATTAAGCACTCGCATTCGACCTCAGAGGGTCCTGCAAGGGTCCATATATCGTCGTGCGGAGGATTAGGACGAACGCATATGAAATCGGTATCCCTCATGGTATGGGCAACAGCCGAGTATTCAACCTAGATGATCAGACTCCTTGTTACGGGCAGCGCGTGTATGGGGACCTTTTCTCCACACAGTTCCCAGAGCGCATGTATGTGGACCCTTTCTCCACACCCCTCCCGGAGTCGTCACCTCCCACAGACGGATGAGCAAAATGAGGTTGTCAACCGTAGTCTTGGGACACTGTTGCGTTGTCTTGTTGGGGATGGTCCGTCCACCTGAGATTATGTTCTCCCCATAGCCGAATTTGCATATGATAGTTCCATCAATAGGATAATAGGTTTGAGTCCATTCCATATCATGTTAGGGTATGAGCCTAGGAAACCTATTGATTTGATGCCTTGTGATGGATATTCCTCTCGAGTCCAGACCCAGTGAGTCAGCAAAGTCTTTCTTCCAGCATGTGCATGCACTTCATGAGTCGGTCCGTAAGAAAATTGCATCCAGTAATGATTACTATAAAGATCGAGCAGACCAGCATAGGCGAGAACAAATCTTTGAGGCGAGAGAGCAAGCATTGATTCGCATTCGACCTGAGGGGGACCCGCAAGGACCAACAAAGAAATTAAGCACACGCATTCGACCTCAGAGGGTCCTGCAAGGGTCCATATATCGTCGTGCGGAGGATTAGGACGAACGCATATGAAATCGGTATCCCTCATGGTATGGGCAACAGCCGAGTATTCGACCTAGAGGATCAGACTCCTTGTTACGAGCAGCGCGTGTATGAGGACCTTTTCTCCACACAGTTCCCAGAGCGCATGTATGTGGACCCTTTCTCCACACCCCTCCCGGAGTCGTCACCTCCCAGTTGTCAAAACCCGTCGGTCCTCTATTCATCGTGCGATGCCGAACCTTCCCTCTCCAAGTGCGACTCGTGGTAAGCCTCCCCGGCCAGCTCATCACCACTAAAATCCGCAGCCCCTCCGCCTTACCCTCCACTGAAAGGCCACCTTTCCGCACTCGAGCTCTCCATAAGCCATTTCGACAACCCGCACCTCTATTTCTTATTCCCGGCAGACCGCTAGCCACTAGCGTGACGCCAAGAGCTCCGTCCCCCTTCCGCCTCCACCCCATTATGATATTCCGGTGAACTTTATCCTTGGCCCCCCCTACCGCCGATCTTCTACCATTCCTATGAGTCTTACCCCGCTCTTCCTCCTACAGTCGTGCTCTTCAATTCCTGAGAGTCCTATCCCCGCCCATCCTCCAACAGTTGACCCACCCTAACCGTGAGCCGCTCCCTTCAACCACCCCTCTGCGCCAACAAACTCCTCATCATGTGCCTCTATTGAAGCCAACCCCCCTTCACCTGGCCTCTATACACATCACTTTATACCCCCACCAATATTGATCCAGTGACTGACACTCTCCACTCTCGGTAGCAACCTCTGAAACCTACAATTAACTGTTGTTTCATAGCCTGCATGCGTAAGTCATTACTTTGGAGTTATTATTTTTCATTGTTGTGTATTTGACACTATTCCTGTAGAAGATGTTTATTTTATTTATTTTTAGTTCGATCGTTGCGTGATTTGCAGAGGCAGGGAATTCTGCCATAGAGTCTATCTGTCCCACAGGGAGACAATAGTGGAGGCTTGCGGAACTTCAGTGGGTGTCGTCGGTATGACACTTAACTCTGGGATGATAAGGAGATCACAAAAAATTGTTTTGTTGGCATATCTGTGATTGTTGCTAGGTGGCGATTTGGGACAGGGATGTGTCTTCGATGTCCCGTTGACTAATTCACATCAGAACCTTCTCATTGATAAAAAGGGCATAGGATTCAGCCTAAGAGCCTTTTTGCACATCAGTTAATGTGACAGGGAAGGCTTGTGGAATGATGGAGAGCACAAACGTGGCGGGAACGCCAGGAGTATCATCAGTTGCTCAGGTTGTTCTATCGGTCTGCTGAGCGCATCCAAGCGGTCAAGTTTGGGAGCCTGTTCACCATCGCAAGGGTATTGGAAAGGAGAGCGTGATATCGATGGAAACGCTCGTGTAGCAAAGTCAGGCGGTCATGGTAGAGGAGGGAGAATGTGGTGGGGCGGTTGATTTTTTACTTGTCGTGGAAAGAAGGGCCGGTGGACAGTGGCAAGAAAATGGCAGGCCGGGCCAATTGTGACGAACAAGAACTTTTTGCAATTATGAGGCGAGAGAATGAACACTAAAAGCAAATTATATTAACTTTAGCAAACACATAGGATACAATTTGAGGGCAAGTTTCGACCAACTCTCAGAAGCTGAGTATAAAGAGCTTCTCTGACAAGAGAGCCTAAAGTATAAAGAACATTTTGCAATTAAGGTCTAGTTCATGCGGTCGTAACCGCTTGACCAGTGAAAATAAGTTCCTCCAAACGGAGCCTAAACCAACAGATCTCAAATATCCAATACTCATACCCCCCCCCCCTATATAGGCGAGGGAGGGCACCCATAAAAAAAAAGACAAATTACCTTAATTAATAAAATTATTTAATGTTAATTAATAATAAGTAATTAAAATTAACCTAATAATTAATTCATACTGATAAATTACAAAATATCATATTCCACTGTGAATTTATCATGATGGCTTCCATATGCATGTTTAATTGGTTTCGACGACGGAGTCCGCTCGGGTGAATGTGTGAGCGTAACAATCAGCCAGCTCATTGCCTTTGATGAATAGTGTCTCCTTCCTAGAACTTGTAAAAGATCAATATTCTGAGTTTTCTAAGTTATTCTCAAAAGGAAGTTTAAGATGACCTCCTTCGTATTGTGAACCTCACCTGATTTCGCCATTTATTTAGAGTTAAGACCTCAACAAAAGAGGACTTCACTTTAATTAACATTTGACCTTTATTTTAGATGATTGATTGGTTAAATTTTGAAAATTATAATTTAATTTAGTAGATCATACCAAAGATAATGTCAAACATACTTCATGACTATGATCTTAATTACCAGGAATATTCTTCACGTCTAGCATAATGTAGAGACCTAGAGTTTGCACCTCACTCTCTACCAAATATACTTCAACGAATTTCAATGATTATGATCTTAATTTCAAGGAATGTCCTGCACATCTAACATAAGAAGGGAACCATCACCAAGCGTCCCACTCTACCGATTAATACACACAGAGAAGAAGGGAACCCTTACCATTTCATATCTTATTCATAACACGGTAAGTCACATTTCGCTCATCCAATGCCCAATTTTGGTTCCTAAAAACTAATAGCTTTAAAATCCAAGAAAAGGACAGTTTAATTTAATTTATTCATTAAATGATCACTTCAGTGCCCCATAGTGAAACAAAAAATAAAGTTCAATCGGTCCCCTTCTCATCAAAAATGGCCAGGTCATCCACAGCTAGTCCAGATTTAAGAGGTATGTCTAATCTGAACTTTATTAGATAGTGGGCATCTCATATTTGCTCTATCCCTTCATTTTCTACCACAGCCCCAAGGGATTGAATGTGACTTCACGGGTGGAAGCATATTATCGCCGCTACTCCAAACAAAATCTTAGAGCATGTTTGGGTGGGTGACTACAGTTGAAGATGAAGATAAAATAATGTTATTGCATGGAGCTCCTCCCCCATGGTTGAAATCAATCATAAAATGACTTTTTGAGGATCTAGTTTCTAATGAAAACTATTCAAATGGTTAAAAAATAGCGTTTGTCTTTTCTGAAAAACTAGGACACCTAGAGTGAGAATTTATCATAACTAAAAACCTAATTAACTAAATATCATAAGCATGTGGCTAAGCACTACCTAGTTTATACATAAATTAGCAAAAAGCCTAGAAATGAGAGAATAAACCAGAATAGTTAAGGAGCAAATGTGACTGAGAAAAGTTGCAGCATTAAACAAAGGCACAAATTCAGATAATTTACCACTACCAAGGGACAGACTTCACTAGTTTAAAGCCAACCAGAATAGTCAAGCAGCAAATGTGACTGAGAAAAGTTGCAGCATTAAACAAAGGTACAAATTCAGATAATTTACCACTACCAAGGGACAGACTTCACTAGTTTAAAGCCAACCAGAATAGTCGAGCAAATGTGACTGAGAAAAGTTGCAGCATTAAACAAGGCGCAAATCCAGATAATTTACCACTACCAAAGGGGCAGGAGGCTTATCACTAGTTTAAATCTCAAACACAGCCAAAATCATGGTCCCCCAAACTCCTGGCCCTACAACGAATTGATGCAATTCACGTGAGAGCGTTGTGCTCACGAGAATTCATGAACTCCGCGACAGAAGATTATCATTTTACTCTTCACTTGCTGTCATCTTGCGACGACAAAATCTCATAGAAACAGAATCCAAATAGACTTTTAAAAGAACTCTTTAATAAACGCAAGAAGATGGAGATTAGATGTCGATTTTGCACACTGACCTGGCTGAGAATTCCGCTATCTAGCATCCAGTCCCATGGAATCTGGAAGCGTCTGTATTTCTCCGTCGTCGCCTCTCGCACGCGCGAAAGGCTGTACACACTATGCTCTAATCTGCATTAGGAGCACCAAAATTAAATATTTTTTTTTTTTAAAGTTGATTCTTACACAGCTAAAATCCAAGAAAAATTGTATTCTTTTTTAAATACTTCTCTAGAAGACTCTGCATCTTTTTAATGGCGGAAGAACACGGCTGCCGGGGATCGTCGCGGAAGGAGGTGGCCTCCTTCTCCAGCTTCCGCAGGTCGCAATATCCAAACGCGGCCTCGCGCATGGCGTCAGACTTGGCCTCCGGCCAACTGAAATGCTTCAGAACCGCCCTTTCGTCCACCTGCCAAAAATTTCATCAGTACTTCAGTACACTTTTTCTTCTTCTTCTTAAAACCATCATAACAAAAGCTAAGAACAAGAAAAATACCAGAAAGGAAAGCTCGTCGTCGAGCCATTTAACGAACGCTACAAGATCCTCGACGTTGGAGAACGCCGCGCTCTCCACCTCCTTTATCAAAAATCGTATGAAATCTCCCTGCGTCTCCACGTCCGTCTTGATCTGTAGCCGTAAAACAGAGTAAACTTTTTTAAAAAAAATAGCAGGTAAAATTGCAATAATTTGTTAGGACTTAGGAGCTGGTTCTTGTACGGTCCTTGACTATATGGAGTTAAAAATTTAGGAAATCAGTTCATGGGGCTCCGTTTTGGCACTTTAGATCATGAATTTTTAAAATTAGTATTTTGCACATTCTAATTATAAATTTTTGACATTTTGCATTTTAAGATTGAAATTTAAGAGATATTTATGTCCAAGCGTCACCCAAAATGTTTATTTTGACAATTTATAAACAATAAAAATAAGATAGTTCAGATGTAAAGTGTCCAAAATATGTATTTTGAGTGATGTCCAGTCGTCCAGATATCCAAAGTGTAAAGTGACAATTTTTAAAAACTGAGATTCAAAATGTGATAATTCAGAAATATAAAGTCAGAAATATAAAGTGTCAAAAAGCAATTTTTATATTTTATATTCTCAAATCTTGCGTCCCAAATATTTAACTAGAAGGATGCAAAATATAAATATTAACATATATATGAGAAATACAGAAATAAAAATATTCATAATGAAATGGGCAAAAATCTAACAAATAAAAAAATAATTTAACTAATAAAATATATAAGTCAAGCTTAATCATTCAAAATTTAGACTGGATTTTTTAGATCGTGTGTGTGTGTGATGCAAATATATATATATATATATAAATATAATTTAATATATATATATAATACATTGTCCAAAAATATAACCCCAGCCCAAAAGCCCTAAACCTCCGATCACGCAATGAATATGGTCAAAATTCTCTCTTGGCCTTTCTCTCCTTAGTTATTATCTAAGGGTATAAAAAAAGAACAATATTATAAGACATCAATTTTTGTTATTGACAATCCAAACTATATTAACACATCAAATTATTTTATTTTCATATCAATACATTATTGTCACACAAATTTTAAATTTTTATTGATACACCAAAATAACTATGATTAAATTTGTTATTACACACCAATATTACAATTGACAAGAGAGGAATCTTTATTTATTATAATTCATAACTAAACTATCAAATAACTAATTTTCTGATAGTCATAAAAGTAAAAGATTTTTACAGTGAGAAAAAAGAAAAATGTTGTTGAAAAAAGAACTTATGAAAAATTGTGAAATCAACCTAAAACAGTCAAATGGATGAAGAGTAAATGTTTAAGAATGCTTAGTAAAGAACTAACATGACTCACAATCCAACTTATGAACTTAATGGTCTCTGTTTACTAATACTAATAAGCAATTCATTGAAAAAGATCTAAAATGGGCCAATACACGCTCGATCGTTGCTACTACGCTGTCTCCCGTCACCGTCGCTCCGCATCTCGCGCTCGCGGTCGACGAAATAGGGGGGGTGGATGACCTAGCTCCGGGTCCGTGCATGGGTGCGGCGTTCATCCGGCGAAACTTGTCGGCGAACATTGAAATCCCCTCCTTTTTATGACATTAAAACCCTCTCCTCCATTCCTATTAATCACATCTCCTCATAACTTTTTGAGCAAATTGGAAAAAAGAAGGTTGAACGGACCTGCTTCTCGTCCAGTCCTCTTCCAACACAGTTTTTGTTTTTCCTCTCTCGCTAGGCTTTTCAACCCGGTCAAGGAACGCTGCCAATCCCGCCGGACTAAAAGTCACCCACAAGCAAGCCATCACCGGTGAATGTATAGTAGCTGTGACGTTTCCCGTGGAGTTCCATCCCGACACTACATACACGGCACGCATAATAACTACACTGACTGCATGCCCTCTTCAGATGCCCTCCGACGACTATAATGCTCACCTCCTTCCCCAAGCTACCTTAGCTCGAAATCGCGAAATGGCGGAAGCGGGAGTCCAACGGAAGGAAAAAAAACGGTGTGCGCTTAAAGCATGTATGGCTAGGGTTTTTGTGTGTTTTTGAGTAAATATTGGTGTGTTAATAATAGTCTATATTTGTGTGCTTATAACATTGCTCATAAAAATTATATATATATATATATATATATATATATATATATATATATATATATATAAATGCCCGACACGGGGCTCCGCCCCTACGGCCAGACGCGACAGTATCCGGCCGGCGACGGCGGGATTCGCCCGCCACGGCTCGATGCTCTCGGGCGGCCTTCGGCCGCATCCAAGAAATGAATGGGGGCGAAAAGCGACCGACGACGGCAGGTTTCGCCCGCCCCATCAAGACGTGTTTCGTCCGCAACATATACATATGAGTACTCAAAATGTCCGTAAAAATATATACATAAATATTACAATTTTTATTTTGTAAAACAATATACGTTTAAACCTAAAAATATTAATTTTGACTTAAAAAATTGATTAATTTAATGTCATTATCTTGAAAATACCACTAATATGCCTAATGACAATCTTATTTGAATAGACCGCTGACATGCATAATGACAACCTACCATAGTAGATGTAGGAACTCTATTAAAAAAAATTTTGAATTTAAATAAATTTTTATCATAACCTCTAATTTTTTGATAATGTAATTATTTGAATGAAAATTATATTTAATTTCTTTGAAATAGATTACAATATATATAAAATCATTAAAATATAAAAATAAAAATATAATTAGTATTTTTGAATATTTCACGAAAGAAAACTTTTCTTTTATAATAGTGAAAGATGTAAATCTTAAACACATGCCTGAGCTGAATAAAGTACTTGTTTTATCGGGGAGAAGGGTACAGCCGGGCGAAATGGTTTGGGTTCCCTGACACGAAAACGACACGATACGCAGAACAAATCGGACGGGGGCAAAACCGCCATTACGACAAGATCTCGCTGCTGTACACGACGGCGACACTTCGAGGTGGCACTTATGGAAATTCATTCACCAACGACGTTTTAGCGAGGGAAACTTGAATGGAAGGCGACGGATAGGGTAACTTACGGCTAGTAGGTGAGAAGACCGGTTCTCGATCTCCCCGATCATGTTCCGAGCATTCGCCGCTGCCGGAGCGTCGGCGACACCGCCGCCGCCAGATTCCCTCTTCGTGTCCCGCCGCATCAGCGAGTGGTAAAACTCCACCACCTCCGGAACTCGCCTCACCGAAGCTGCAGCTGACCTCCCGCCGAACGCCGGGGGCGGGGGAGGGGGAGGTGGAGGAGGGACGATTGGTAGCAGAGATTCTAGATTCTGTGATCCGGCGGCATACGTATCCAGCGAAGAGGAGCTGGAGGAAGTAGACGACAGCAATGGTGGTGGCTTCGGAACTCTGGGAAGGCGGGGTTTCGAGATCTCTTCCCTTTCGCAGCGAGATTGATACGTCCGATCAATTTCCCTTTCGTCCCTCGTAGGATCCTTCGCATCCAGCTTCGATGCCTCATGAATCGATGAAATGCCTGTGAATTTTGGGGATTTCCGTATGTTTTTTAGTAGAATCGATCTAGAGGACGCGTCGATTAGACCCTGGAATCGTTGAGATGACGACGAACAATCGTCCATCTCCACCGGCGGCCCGCTGCACAGCCGCCGGCTCAACTCACCCTGCTGATCAGACACCGCCCGTTTTAGTTCCTCGATCTCCGCCTCCTTCTTCCGGCCATCCTCCTCAACCACCCGAATCTTAGCGAGAAGAGACTCGACCTCCACTCGCAGGACGCGGTTCTCCGCCTCCAAACCCTCGGCCAACTTCCTGGCCCGATCCAGCTCCTCGTTCTTAGCGGCGACCTCCTTCTCCAAAAGTGGCACAACCGCGACCGTCTCCCTGAAAATCTTGTGCTCCAGAAGCTCTGTTTTCAAACGGGACTCCTTCTCCTGTAGCTCCTCAACAAGGCGGATAAGCTCGGCGACATCCGGCGGGCGGGGCTGCACCTGAGCGGAGGATCTCGGAAAATAGACCCCAAATGAGCGGGCGAACACCGACGGCTTGCCATTGGAGACCTGGCCGACGCCCTTGAACGTTCCCGGGGAGGTAGACGCCCGCCTTGCAGCCTCCACCTTTGGTGTCGCCGGGCTCTTCTGAAACCCTATCACCGCCTTCACCTTTCCAGCCACCATCACCAATCGAGTTCGCCTTTTATTTTATTTTAATCTCCTTCTCGTTACTCCAGCTCCGAGAGCATCTATCTCCGGCGAAGTGGGTGAGCTTTGGGGGTGGGTCTTTTTACCCTTTGCTTTAGCTTAGGCTGAGCGGGAAGGAAAGAGAGGAGCACGGGAGCCGAGGAACGGTCGTCTTTCTTGGATCCAAGTTTGAAATAAAGAGAGAGAAATAGAAAAAATAAAAAGGAAACTCGTTGCAGGTTGTGCTCGGTGGTCCGCGGGATCTGTTTGATTAAACGGTGCCCACGCAAGTCTTACCGTTGGAGAAAGGAAGCAGAGGCCAGTGTGCTACGTTATCTAGCATGGAAAGGTTTCTGCGGGACACCAAAACTGTTCACCTGACCCGAATAAATTCGTACGTAGCGAAAAGATTACCCCAACTGCTTCACTACTAGAGATCCGCCGACTTCTCAGAATTGTCCATCCGATTTTTCTTTTGGGCGCTGATATTCGCATCACTGTTTTGACTATTCGCACCGCATTTTTTCTTATTTTTTCACGTCATTTAAAAATATGTCTTGTATATGCATTTTTAGGAAAAATATTCATCACAAAAGTTGTAAATCTCGACGATATCTACAACTTTCCTGTTGAACATTTTTCCTAAAAATGCATATATAAGACGTACTTTGGAAATACGTCCATATTTCGCGTCTTTTGAAAATTATGTCGTGTACATGCATGTTTTGGAAACGTATTTAACACAGAAGTTGTGGATCTCAACCGTGTTGAAAAATTTTCCTAAAAATTTATGTACAAGACGTATTTCTAAAAAACGCAAAAAATTATGAGAAAGTGTGATGCGAGTAACCAAAACTGCGTTGTGGATATACACGCCCTTTTTTATATAATATATTTGTTGGAGTCAGGTTTTAAACACGCTCAAACGTATTTCAGATATATTATGAAGGCCCCGTCGTATATCTAGGAATATATCGGAACTCATTTCGAATCAAGTGTTGTGCGAGTTCAAGGGAAGGCATGGGAGACGGTCAAATCTATAAAAAAAAATTGACTATTCACGGGGTGTGAACTGTCTTTCACTCGTTACAATGACGCACACACACAAAAGAGCTCCCTAGGAGATTACTTAGAGGTCGTCATGCTGAATACCTGAGGTCGTTTAATAAACACTTGAGTTATTTTTCATGGACATTTCTGATCTCGACGAATCGTAAATTCAACAAAAATTATTGTGTGAACAAATGCATTAAATATATTGTAAATTTTGATATTATTATTAAAATATTATTAAAATAAAAACAAATTCAACTATTACCATTCATTTAATGGTGCAATGATAAATCTCATCTCAAAACTAGAGTATATAGTTGATAGGGTCGGCCTCAATTTATAAAACCAATTGGGGCTGCAAATAACCAGGTTCCCCTCTCACCTCACTAGCGAAACGGGGGGTTACAGGTGTAACCAATGCACGAACGATCCGTGCGCCCGATTTGTGTGATAATCACCGCGCACGTGATCCTAACCGTCGTGTAGGATCTCGTGTGTCGCCCACTCCATCATCGCCCGACGCCCTCGGCCGACCTCGGGAGGGTGGGTCGGCCGCCCATCACCACCGCCACCTTTTTGGTCGCCTGGTCGCGGGCGGCCTCGGTCACGACAGGCCCCGCAAGGGCCGGCCGCCCCTTTGGTTGACCGGACACGGGCAGTTTTGCCGCCCGGCAAGGGTGGCCTCGGCCGCAGCCAGCCCCGCAAGGGCCAGCTGCCCCTTTAGCCCCCGGCACGGACGACCTCGGGCACGGACGGCCCCGCAAGGGGCCGACTCCCCGAGGCCGCTCGGCCTAGGGTGGCCTCGACCGCGGCCTGCCCGACAAGGGCAGACCTCCACTTTCGTCACCCGACATGGGTGGCCTCGGCCGCGGCCGGCCCCATAATGGTCGGCCGCCCCTTTAGCCGCTCGGCACGGGCGGTCGCGGCCAGCATTGCAAGGACCGATCACCCCGCAATGGCCGGTCGCCTCCCCTACGCCGCATAGCAGAGGGCAGCCTCGGTCGGCTCCGCGAGGGCTGGCCTCCCGAAGGTCGGACTCTGAACTTTCTTTTTCTACTTCTTGTCTCTCTTTCTACATGTGAGAAAATCTAAATAACAGGATTTTCATTTCCTCAAAAGTTAAATTACATGAGTATGACCCCCTATTTATTGGGGAGAGGTGATAGAAAGATTGTTGAAGCAAAAAACTGGGCTCAACGTGAGTTCGGACCTTAGGGTGTAACCGACACTTATTTCTCACATACCTCAACCCCAGACTAGTGATAAAGGACCAAGAACTGACTCAAAGCCTTAGCTGGGAGGTCCCTCTGTTGAATCCAAAAATTGACCTCTGTGAAGTTCGGGGTCCCAAAAGAGGGGTGACCTCACAGCTACTACACTCAGGAGAACGTCACAGGCCAAAAGATCGAGAAACTAAGAACAGACCCTCGGCTCTAGCACGGAGGTCTCACCTCACACCCGGAAGACCTTTGAAGTCTCCCCCTCCCTAGCCAATGCTGAGCTAGGTGCCTTGGAGGAAAAAAGCAAAGGGATTTTTTGGGCTGAAATGCAATGCCCTCCAAGGCACCCTCAAGGGTCTATTTATAGTTTTCCAAATCTCATGAACCAAAATGTCAGCAATACCCCTACGACAAATAGGTCTTGGGCCAATAGAAAACATCCACACCGTGGGCAAAGAGGTAACTCCGCCCTTGGGGGTATAATGATAAAAGCATGCCCCCTACCCCACCGGACGCCCGAGGCGAACGGGTAGACCCCGCGAAGGAACCTAAAGCCGAGGGCGAGAGCCAGGCCGCCCGCCAGGCAGGCCGCCGGGGCGAAACCAGGTCGCCGACCGGTCTCGCCCGCCAAGCAGCCACCTGGGTGAGACCCTGCCCGCAGGCTGGTCTCGCCACCAGGCAAGCCTCCTGGGCGAGACCCTGCCCGCAGGCTGTCTCGCCCACCAGGCAAGCCTCCGGGGCGAGACCCTGCCCGCAGGCTGGTCTCGCCCACCAGGCAAGCCGCCTGGGCGAGACCCTGCCCGCAGGCCGGTCTCGCTGCACCTATCTCAAACTTAGCAAGCTGGGGCGGGTGCCGACCAACGTGTCGTACCCTCTCCCCCCCCCCCATAAAAAAAGAGGGGAAGAGGGAGGAGGATTTTTCCTCCCCCTATTAGTATATTCCGAGGGCTAGACCTAAATTGGTTACCAAGAGTGCCAAACCACTCCAAAAACTTAAAAATACAAAGCTAGTCGTGCGCCTGCCGAGGGGACCCTACTCTGCGAATACGGGGTTGTACACGATCTCAGCTCTTTTCGAGCGAGTTCCACGCTCGGAAAGAAACATCCAACCCAACGTATTCACTGGGTGGCCTTCTTAGAGCCGAAATTACTTCGCCCTCCCGAGGGGTCAACCTGTCATGCCAGCTAATAGGAGCCTGGGTAATGAGATGTCCTCGGGGTAAAAAAAACACTTGGCCTCCTCCGAGTGGTCAACCTATCATGCCAGCTAATGGGAGCGTGGGTGATGAGACGGCCTCGGGGTAAAAAACACTTGGCATCCACGAGAGGTACCACCCGCCCTGCCCAGCTAATGAGAGCCTGGACAGCGAGACCGCCTCGGAGCAAAGAGAACTGGGCATCCACGAGAGGTACTACGGGCCCTGCCCAGCTAATGAGAGCCCAGACAGCGGGACTGTCTCGGAGAAAAGAGAACTGGGCATCCATGAGTGGTACCACCGACCCTGCCCCGCTATTGAGAGCCAGGACAGCGGGACCGCCTCGAGGTGAGACCTACCCCACCCTTCGAGAAATCAACCTGCCCTGTCAGCTAGTGAGAGCCTGGCAGCGGAATCTATCTCGAGGTGAAACCTACCCCACCCTTCGAGAGATCAACCTGCCCTGCCAGCTAGTGAGAGTCTGGCAGTAGAATTTATCTTGAGGTAAGACCTACCCCACCCTCCGAGAGATCAACCTGCCCTGCCAGCTAGTGAGAGTCTGGCAGCGGAATCTATCTCGAGGTGAGACCTACCCTATCCTCCGAGAGATCAACCTGCTCTTCCAGCTAGTGAGAGCCTGACAGCGGAATCTATCTCGAGGTGAGACCTATCACACCCTCCGAGAGATCAACCTGCCCTGCCAGCTAGTGAGAGCCTGGCAGCAGAATCCATCACGAGGTGAGACCTACCCCACCCTCCGAGAGATCAACATGTTCTTCCAGCTAGTGAGAGCCTGACAGCGGAATCCATCTCGAGGTGAGACCTACCCCACACTCTGAGAGATCATCATGCCCTGCCAGTTAGTGAGAGCCTGACAGTGGAATCCATCTCGAGGTGAGACCTACCCTACCCTCTGAGAGATCAGCCTGCCCTGCCAGCTAATGAGAGCCTGGCAGCGCAATCCATCTCGATGTGAGACCTACCCCACCCTCTGAGAGATCAACCTGTCATACCAGCAAGTGAGAGCCTAGCAGCATAATCTATCTCGAGGAGAGACCTACCCCACCCACCGAGAGATCAATCTGCCTAGCCAGCTAGTGAGAGCCTAGAAGTAGAATCCATCTCGAGGCGAGACCTACCCCACCCTCCGAGAGATCAACCTGTCCTGGCAGCTAGTGAGAGTCTGGCAGCAGAATCCATCTCGAGATGAGACCTACCCCACCCTCCGAGAGATCAACATGCCCTGCCAGCTAGTGAGAGCCTGACAGCAGAATCTATCTCGAGGTGAGACCTACCCCAACCTTTGAGAGATCAACCTGCCCTGCCAGCTAGTGAGAGCCTGGCAGCAGAATCCATCTCGAGGTGAGACCTACCCCACCCTCTGAGAGATCAACCTGCCCTACCAGCTAGTGAGAGCCTGGCAGCGGAATCTATCTCGAGGGGGAGATCTACCCCACCCTTCGAGAGATCAACCCGCCCTGCCAGCTTGTGAGAGTCTGGCAGCGGAATACATCTCGAGGTGAGACCTACCCCACCCTCCGAGAGATCAACCTGCCCTGCCAGCTAGTGAGAGCCTGGAAGCAAAATCCATCTCGAGGTGAGACCTACTCCACCCTCCAAGAGATCAACCTGCCATGCCAGCTAGTGAGAGCCTGGCAGCGGAATCTATCTCGAGGTGAGACCTACCTCACCCTCTGAGAGATTAACCTGCTCTGCCAGCTAGTGAGACACTGACAGCAGAATCCATCTCGAGGTGAGACCTCCCCCACTCTCTGAGAGATCAACCTGTCCTGCCAGCTAGTGAGAGCCTGGCAGCGGAATCTTTCTCGAGGTGACATCTATCCCACCCTCCGAGAGATCAACCTGCCCTGCCAGCTAGTGAGAGCATGGCAGCGGAATCCATCTCGAGGTGAGACCTACCCCACCCTCCGAGAGGTCAACCTGTTGTACCAGCTAGTGAGAGCCTGGCAGCAGAATCTGTAACAGCCCAATTTTTATCAGCAGGCTTATTTTCGGGTGACACGGCCTGGGACACGGGCGTGTGTCCTGCGTGCGTCGAGTGTCGAGAGGTACAGTTCGACGAGTTTGGACACGGCCTGTGACACGGGCGTGTCACAGGGCGTGTCAGCGCGGTCGACGAAAGTTGCTCGACGATCGTCGAGTGTCGAGATGCGGTCGACGTTTGTCGAGTGCAGTGAACACGGCCTATGACACGGGCGTGTCATAGGGCCCCTTTGGTCGACGAACTCAGCCCGATGATTTTGAGCTGGGGCGTGTCGAGTGCCGTGTATGAGCACACGGCCTGGTACACGGGCGTGTCACAGGCCGTGTGAGTCTCGGGTGATTTTGGGATTTTCAGCCTGACGAACACGGCCACAGACACGGGCGTGTTTGAAGGCGTGTTGGGTGACACGGCCCATGACACGGGCGTGTCCCATGGGCGTGTCACTGGTTTGGATAAGTCGGTTGAGCACTGCTTGAGGCACACGTCCTGGGACACGGGCGTGTCACAGGCCGTGTCAGGCAAATATTTGATGATATGAAAAATCTATTCTGGTGGCCAGAGCTAAAGAGAGATGTTGCCCTCTATGTGGCCAAATATCAAACATGTGCGATGGTGAAGGCGGAATGCCAAAAGCCAAGCGGTTATTTGAAGTCGCTGCCGATCCCAGAATGGAAATTTGATGATATTTCCATGGATTTTGTGCACGGGTTGCCGAGATCGCAACAAGGAAATGATTCCATTTGGGTGATTGTTGATCGGCTAACGAAAGTGGCACATTTTCTCCCGAACAGGCGGGATGATTCAGTCGAAAGTTTGGCAAAATTATATGTTGACCAGATTGTACGGCTGCACGGTGTTCCTCGGAGCATCGTCAGTGATCGAGATGGGCGATTCACGTCAAATGATTGGAGGCTAGTTCACCGACTGTTGGGCACGAAGTTGACTTTCAGTACGGCCTTTCATCCTCAAACATATGGCCAAACTGAACGTACCAACAGAACGATGGAGGACATGCTCCGAATGTGCGCCCTCAACTTCGGAAAGAGATGGGAAGATCATCTCTATATGGTGGAGTTTGCATATAATAACAGCTATCATGCGAGCATTGGGATGACACCATATGAAGCGCTATATGGAAGGAAGTGTCGTACTCCCTTGGCTTGGGTAGAAGCGGGCGAAGCTCGAGTGTATAAACCAAATGAAGTTGATGAAGCAAATTCTACCCTACGAACTGTTCGAGAGAGGCTACTGATTGTTCAAGATCGACAAGCTAAGTACTACAACGCCAAGCACCGAAACGTGGAATTTGTGGTTGGCGATTGGGTCTACTTGAAGATCAAACCCTTCAAAGGTGTATCCCGGATTCGACGCTTGAAAAAGTTGAGTCCAAGATATTTGGGTCCCTTTGAAGTGGTTGAGCGGGTCGGAGAAGCGGCTTATCGGCGAGCTCTGTCGGCAGACTTGGGTGGATTACATGATGTATTTCACATCTCGGTGCTTCGGAAAGCCATTAAAGATCCAGCTCAAGTGATCGCAGGTGATCGTGTGCCGGTGGAGTATGGGCTAACAATGAGAGTTAGACCCATTCAGATCGAGGATCGAGCCGAGAAACAGTTGCGGAACAAAACGGTTGGCATGGTTAAAGTCCGGTGGGACAACTGCGGCCGTGAGGAACTTACATGAGAGCGAGAGCAAACCATGCAGAAGAGTTTCCCGAGCTATTTCTATAATCCGTGGAGAGAATTGTGTTGTAACATAAAAATTTTAATGTTATAACTTTTTGGTTGCTGATTGTGGTTGTCTTCCTGTGTCTTAATTTCGAGGACAAAATTTTTGTTGGAGCGGAGGGTTGTAACAGCCCGATTTTTATCAGCAGACTTATTTTCGGGTGACACGGCCTGGGACACGGGCGTGTCCCAGGCCGTGTCCTGCGTGCGTCGAGTGTCGAGAGGAGCAGTCGACGAGTTTGGACACGGCCTATGACACGGGCGTGTCACAGGGCGTGTCAGCGCGGTCGACGAAAGTTGCTCGACGATCGTCGAGTGTCGAGATGCGGTCGACGTTTGTCGAGTGCAGTGAACATGGCATGTGACACGGGCGTGTCACAGGGCGTGTCCCTTTGGTCGACGAACTCAGCCCGATGATTTTGAGTTGGGTCGTATCGAGTGCCGTGTATGAGAACACGGCCTGAGACACGGGCGTGTCACAGACCGTGTGAGTCTCGGGTGATTTTGGGATTTTTTAGCCTGACAAACACAGCCACAGACACGGGCGTGTCTGAAGGCTTGTTGGGTGCCACGGCCCATGACACGGGCGTGTCCCATGGGCGTATCACTGGTTTGGATAAGTCAGTTGAGCACCGCTTGAGACACACGGCCTGAGACACGGGCGTGTCACAGGCCGTGTCAGGCAAAAATTAGCTTTTCTGGCAAAATCGTGGCCATCCTTTCTTTCAGATGGGATCCAATGGCTGAACTGCCTCCCTGTTTCCTTAAGGCCATGAATGAGAAGAGAAGCTCATTTATCATTTGGTCTTCTCTTTCTTCATTTCTAGTGAGAGAAAGGGAGAGGAAGAAGGAGGAGGAGGCAAGGGGCTGGTCACCGGTGGTGCTGCGGTTTACCGACGAGAGATCTGAAGCCGACGTTGCGTAGGAAAAGCTCTTGTGAGTCTTTCAAGCCAGCTTAGAGCTCATGACACCAAAGAGGGCTTCAAGGGTAACAAATTTTCTTTCTAGCCATGTGAAGGCTTCCTTTTGGTATATGTATGTGATTCCTCCACCAAGAGGTGACTGATTTTGGTAGTTATTGGGTGGATGCATGAAATCCCCTTTTGTTGGCATATAGATCCGGAAATGGAGTACGGAATAGGCATGATGTGTGCAACTCATCTGGACAGGTTGGTCTGTGTTGGTGATGTTGCATACGACTCGGAGAAGACTCCGTGATAAACGTGTAGTTGACAGAGTCAACGGATTATGCATGTGAAGAGGAGTAGCAGGAAGTACTGGAGTGGTTGTGAGTGTCGCAAGGATCAATTATTTTTATTGAACATCTATATTTGTGGAATGAACGAAATACAAGTAATTCCCGATGATGAACGCATAAATATGAGTCCAACGTGAGTTTTTGTTTTTGTTAATTTACATTGTGTGCATAAATAACTTTTCACAAAGAGTTTTAGATACTGAATATGGAGGCTGTATATATTGAATGAAAAAGTATGCAATGGAATGTATACAAGCTGGTTCCTATTCATTTGTGGTACCCTTCGTATTGAGGCGGCGGAGAGGATTAAATGCTTGCTTTTCTATTGCTTGAACCGACCTTCCTTCTCCTCGACCTTCCTTCTCCTCGATGCTGCTAGATGATTTCAAGCCAAAAGCGAGTGGATTCTTTCCTCTACTGCTGGACGGCACGAGAAGTTGATCGTGTAGCACCTGGTTTCTTGTGAACTGCTATCTCACTGTGAGCTCTTCATCTCCTTCTTCTGTGGTTAATTCTCAGGTTTAGTGTGAGGTTAAGGGATTGGGTTATTAGGCTTTTATTGGGTTTGTGAGTTGTGGTTCCCGGCTGTTGAACTTAGGGTTGTGATTTGTCGTTCTGCTCCTCGTTCTCTCCTAGCCGGCTTTGCTTGTGAGCAGTAACTGATTTTGGGCCTTGACCTTGTTGTATTTTACCTGTATGTTTTGTGGGTTCCCTGCTTTATGTGGTGGCCGGCAGCTGCATCCTGGTAGAGGATTTTGGGGAAAACTGAGTTGATAATTGGCAACTGCTCTTTGTCTTGGGTATTGTTGTAGTTGATGTTGGTTGTACTTGTTGCCTGGCTGCCCCCTGGTATCTCTGTTGGCTATGTTGTCTGATGCGTAGTTGTCCGGTTGTTCTCGTAGTCATTTGCATGTCCAGCTCTAGTTCTTTGACTACTGCAGATTTGGGGCTTTATGTCTTTCCTGTTGTAGGTGTGTGTGTGTGTGTGTATGATCTAGTAATGCAGGAACATTGAATTTATGTGTGTGGGGCCGTGGGCAGCATGTGTAGTGTTACATTGTGCAGGAAAACACGACGTATATGGGTATAAGAATGTGGCATATGTTAGGAAATGGGTCCACCTTAATGTCAACATCGAACTATTTTGTGATGCAACCCAAAAGACATAGAATGTGCCTTAAATATGATACAATATTACATATACATTGAAGGATGGCATCGCACAATAATCGCGACGATGACGCAAGGCGTGGTATCGAGACTGAATACCCCAATGTGAGATCTATGTTTTTAACTTATGTTTTTAAAACATAAGTTACAATGTCGTATTTCTTTCAAAAGAAAATTTGAAATGTCTTATTTCTTTCAAAGAAAATTTGGTGGAGTAAGTGTAATTTTAAAATGTCTTATTTCTTTCAAAAGAAAATTTGGCAATTGGATGGTGTACGGGCCGTTACAGTGGTAGTCCAGGAAATTATCAGTGTTATGTTTGTGTTATTGGGTTGTACCTGTGAATGAGTATAGGAAGTACTGGTGTGACCAGGAAAGGCCCTTTGTGATGCTTGATGTCGTAGGGTGTCCACCTATGAAGAGAGTAACAGGAAGTACTGGTGTGCCCAGGAAAGACCCCTGACATTTGTGATATTGCAGTGTCGTACCTGTGACCGACTAACAGGAAGTACTAGGGTGCCCAGGAAAGACCCGCTGATATTGTGAGATGAATGGGTGTAGAGAATTACCCAGGATGAATGCCAAGAACAGGATTGGTGAGACCGACCCGCGCCATTGATTAAGCCGCGAGTACGCCGTACTCGGTGAAGGCAAGGCGATTTGAGCAATGGGGGGTGGAGGATCCGACCTGCATTATGTCCGTCTGACGTGGACCAGAAGGTGTGGTCTGTTGGAGCGCATAGCGAGAGTCTTAGGCCTACGCGCCATGACACAATGGGGGGCTACGGGCCATCCCAGTGTAGTAAGACTAGAACTCCGGCTGCACGCCATGGAGTAAATGCTCAAGAGAGTTACCGTTGGGTTGTGACCCTGAGACGGTGGTGGGCAAGTGCTTTGCCAGAACACCAAGAATGTGCCCTGAGTGCATGGACCGTTGGGCCGGGTGGCGAACGGTTGTGATGGCATGTGTGCGTGAAGGCACATTATATGAATATATTGTCATGCTTATGATATGATATGCCTGCAGGGAAGATTACCACTGCCCCGAGAAAAGGGGTATGGTCGTTATAATTGGGTCAGCTGAACGCTGACCGTTGCTTCTGTTTGCCACCATTGGGTGGATTGTCCCTATACAGGTGCTAGAGAGCCAAGCGGGACGCATAAAGGTTGAGGTCCTTGTTGTTGTTGCTGCTACTACTGCTAGCCCTCGAAGGTTATTTGGAAATGCTTGTTGTGTTTTCTTTTATTATGGCCGACCTGCGCGCCAATGTTGGGGCCACTGTTTGAAAGACTTGTAAGGCCATCAGACCAATGCTGTTTACATGTTGTAAGACATTCCTATATGCTATAAAATATGGTGTTTTATTTGTTGGACATTCAAGAGAGGAGTTCAAGCAGTAGTATAGGCTTTCGCTAGAATGCTTTGTGATAGGTGCGCTGTGCTACTATGGTATCATCCCGTACCTTCACCGCCTGTTTTGGGATATATGCTGTGGGGCCTCGGCCGGACCTTCTAGGATATACCATATGAACGGATGAGGTTGTTACAGAATCCATCTCGAGGCGAGACCTACCCCACCCTACGAGAGATCAACCTGCCCTGTCAGCTAGTGAGAGCCTGGTAGCAGAATCCATCTCGAGGTGAGACCTACCACACCCTCTGAGAGTTCAACCTGCCCTGCAAGCTAGTGGGAGCCTGGCAGCGGAATCCATCTCGAGGTGAGACATACCCCACCCTCTAAGAGATCAACCTGTCCTGCCAGCTAATGAGAGCCTGGTAGCGGAATCTATCTCGAGGGGAGATCTACCCCACCCTCCGAGAGATCAACATGCCCTGCCAACTAGTGAGAGCCTGGCAGCGGAATCCATCTCGAGGCGAGACCTACCCCACCCTTCGAGAGATCAACCTCCCCTGACAGCTAGTGAGAGTCTCGCAGCGGAATCCATCTCAAGGTGAGACCTACCCTACCCTCCAAGAGATCAACCTTCCCTGCCAGCTAGTGAGAGCCTGGTAGCGGAATCCATCTCGATGTGAGACCTATCCCACCCTCTGAGAGATCAACCTGCCCAGCCAGCTAGTGAGAGATTGGCAGCTGAGTCCATCTCGAGGTGAGACCTACCCCACCCTCCGAGAGATCAACCTGCCCTGTCAGCTAGTGAGAGCCTGACAGCAGAATCCATCTCGAGGTGAGAAATACCCCACCCTCCGAGAGATCAACCTGCTCTGCCAGCTAGTGAGACTCTGGCGGCGGAATCCTTCTCGAGGTGAGACCTACCCCACCCTCCGATAGATCAACCTGTCTTGCCAGCTAGTGAGAGCCTGACAGCGGAATCCATCTCGAGGTGAGACCTACCCCACCCTCTAAGAGATCAACCTGCCCTGCCAGCTAGTGAGAGCTTGGGAGCGAAATCCATCTCGAGGTGAGACCTACCCCACCCTCCAAGAGATCAACCTGCCCTGTCAGCTAGTGAGAGACTAGCAACGGAATCTATCTCGAGGTGAGATCTACCCCACCCTCCGAGAGATCAACCTGCCCTGCCAGCTAGTTAGAGCCTGGCAGCGGAATCCATCTCGAGGCGAGACCTACCCCACCCTCCGAGAGATCAACCTGCCCTGCCAGCTAGTGAGGGCCTGACAGCGGAATCCATCTCGAGGAAAGACCTACCCCACCCTCTGAGAGATCAATCTGCCATGCTAGCTAGTGAGAGTCTAACAGCGGAATCCATCTCGAGGTGAGACCTACCCCTCCCTCCGGGAGATCAACCTCCCCTGCCAGCCAGTGAGAGCCGTACAGCGAAATCTATCTCGAGCTGAGACCTACCCCACCCTCCGAGAGATCAACTTGTCCTGCCAGCTAGTGAGAGCCTGGCAGCGGAATCCATCTCGAGGTGAGACCTACTCCACCCTCCGGTAGATCAACCTGCCCTGCCAGCCAGTGAGAGCCTGGTAGCAGAATCTATCTCGAGGTGAGATCTACCCCACCATCCGAGAGATCAACCTGCCCTGCCGGCTAGTGAGAGCCTGACAGCGGAATCCATCTCGAGGTGAGACCTACCCTACCCTTCGAGAGATCAACCTGCACTGCCAGCTTGTGAAAGCCTAACAGAGGAATCCATCTCGAGGCGAGACCTAACCCACCATCTGAGAGATCAACCTGCCCTGCCAGCTAGTGAGAGCCTCCTGCCGTGGCAGCTAGTGAGAGCTGGTAGCGGAATCCATCTCGAGGTGAGACCTATCGCACCCTCCGAGAGATCAACCTGCCCTTCCAGCTAGTGAGAGCCTGACAGCGGAATCCATCTCGAGGCGAGACCTACCCCACCCTCCGAGAGATCAACCTTCCCTGCCAGCTAGTAAGAGCCTGGCAGCGGAATCCATCTCGAGGCGAGACCTACCCCACCCTCCGAGAGATCAACCTGCCCTACTAGCTAGTGAAAGCCTGACAGCGAAATCCATCTCGAGGTGAGACCTACCCCACCCCCCAAGAGATCAAGCTGTCCTGCCAGCTAGTGAGAGCCTGACAGCGGAATCTATCTTGAGGTGAGACCTACCCCGCCCTCCAAGAGATCAACCTGTCCTGCCAGCTAGTGAGGGCCTCGCAGCGTAATCCATCTCAAGGTGAGACCTTCCCCACCCTCCGAGAGATCAACCTTCCCTGTCAGCTAGTGAGAATCTGACAGCGGAATATATCTCGAGGTGAGATCTACCCCACCCTCCGAGAGATCAACCTGCCCTGCCAACTAGTGAGAGCCTGACAAGGGAATCCATCTCAAGGTAAGACCCACCCCACCCTCCGAGAGATCAACCTGTCCTACTAGCTAGTGAGAGCCAGGCAGCGGAATCCATCTCGAGGTGAGACATACCCCACCCTCCGAGAGATCAACCTGTCATGCCAGCTAGTGTGATCCTGGCAGCGGAATCCATCTCGATGTGAAACCTACCCCACCCTCCGAAAGATCAACTGCCCTGCCAGCTAGTGAGAGCCTCGCAGCGGAATCCATCTCGAGGTGAGACCAACCCCACCCTCTGAGAGATCAACCTGCCTTGCCAGCTAGTGAGAGCCTGGCAGCAGAATCCATCTCGAGGTGAGACCAACCCCACCCTCCGAGAGATCAACCTACCCTGCCAGCTAGAGAGAGCCTGACAGCGGAATCTATCTCGAGGTGAGATCTACCCCACCCTCCGAGAGATCAACCTGCCCTGCTAGCTAGTGAGAGCCTGACAGTGGAATCCATCTCGAGGTGAGACCTACCCCACCCTCCGAGAGATCAACCTGCTCTGCCAGCTATTGAGAGCCTGACAGCGGAATCCATCTCGAGGTGAGACCTACCCCACCCTCCGAGAGATCAACCTTTCCTTCCAGCTAGTGAGAGCCTGGCAGCGGAATCTATCTCGAGGTGAGATCTACCCCACCCTCCGAGAGATCAACCTGCCCTGCCAACTAGTGAGAGCCTGACAGCGAAATCCATCTCGAGGTGAGACCTTCCCCACCCTCCGATAGATCAACCTGCCCTGCCAGCTAGTGAGAGCCTGACAGTAGAATCTATCTCGAGGTGAGACCTACCCCACCCTCCAAGAGATCAACCTGCCCTGCCAGCTAGTGAGAGCCTGACAGCGAAATCGATCTCGAGGTGAGACCTACCCCACCCTCTGAGAGATCAACCTGCCATGCCAGCTAGTGAGAGCCTGGCAGCGGAATCCATCTCGAGGTGAGACCTACCCCACACTCCGAGAGATCAACTTGCCCTGCCAGCTAGTGAGAGTCTGACAGCAGAATCTATCTCGAGGTGAGACCTACCCCAACCTCCGAGAGATCAACCTGCCCTGCGAGCTAGTGAGAGCATGACAGCGAAATCCATCTCGAGGTGAGATCTATCACAAATCACAAATATTTTTTGGTGGTCCCTGTCTTTATTCATAGTTGATACAATGCAAGCAAAGTTCATTACAAAGAGATGATTCACTTCTCTTCTACCTCCCTCTACCCTTATGAATCATCAGATCCCTCCCTGGGTGCCCACATCAACCTTGTCCTCACATCTCTCCTCTGTCGCCTCAGGTTGGACTTCTTCAATCCTCACCGGATCTTGCGCTTGTTGAGGCTGATGAAGTTGTGGTGTCGGAGCTCTTGTCCTTCTCAACTCCAGGAATTCGGGGCAAGTAGTTGTCACATGGTCTTCCTCCTGGTGGAACTCACAGTAGGGTAACTCTACTATAACTCTTCTCCTTCCCTGACGATTCCTCCTCTCCCTTCGACCAATCTCCATCGCTTGATGTGGTGGGGGTAGGAGATGCCTAGGGGCTTGCCTTTGGAGGTTGAACCTCCATTGACCTCCGTGAAAATCCCCCCCCCCCATCTTGGATGTGACCTCTTCCTGGTCCCTGAATGGGTCCTCCCTGTTGCCTCCAACCTGGCTTCGGACCTTTGTGAGGTCCCTGGAGACCCTGAGCTCTCTGCTCCTCTCTCCTTCTCCCCTCCTAATGCCTTGAGCCACCTTGCTCCTTCGACTCTACCTCTGTCAATCTTGCCAACTTCTTAACAAACGCCAGGTTGGTCGCCTCAGTTGTTATCTCCTCCGCCACCCTTTCCATCAGTTCCTCGAAGGAAATGGGGGTATTTCGGGTCAGACTCATCTTGAAGAACCCCTCGCGCAACCCTATTGTGAACGCCATCTGGAGGGCATACCCCGACATCTCCTGGATATCCAGGATCTCCTCCTGGAACCTGTCAACGTAACGGGCCAGCGACTCCTCGGCCTCCTGCCTTATCAGGAAGATGGACTCAGGACTCATCTTCCTCTTCTTGGAGGTGGAGAAGCGGAGCTGAAAGCTCCGGCTCAAGTCCTCGAACCCATAGATCGACCTTGGAGGGAGTTGTTGGAACCATTCCCTTGTCTTATCCTTCAACGTGATCGCGAAGAGGCGACACTTGAAGGCATCTATCATCGGCCTGATGGAGACGGCATCCTCAAACCATTGCAGGTTCTGGACAGAGTCATCTTTCCCGGTATAGTAAGAAATGACCGGCTCTCGGAACCCCTCGGGAACGGGAGCTGAGATGATCAGCTCGCTGAAGGGTGACCCCCTAAGGGGTGGTCTCACTACCTCTACTCGCGCGACCTGCTCGCCTGGAAGGCTGGCACTCGCCGGGCTAGAGAACAACTCCCGGCCGGTGAGGTCTCGCTCGACCCCATCTCCCATCCTCTCCTTCCTGGGCCGTCTTCCTGGCATACTTCCTTCTCCCCCCACTGGGGTCACTTCGCCTAGATCCCTGGGAGTCGGCTCGTCGAGAGGGGGGGAGCTATCTCCTGGGGGGTTCGGGTGGAGCTGCCACCCTGAGGAGCAATGCTTCGCAACATCTCCATGATGTCTTGGATGGAGGCCATGAACTCTTGCCTCCCCACAAAGGGTCCTGGGCTGGGGAGCTCGCCGAGATCATCACTACCTCCCTGACCTCCAGCTATGACACTCACCCAAGATCTTATGTGCTGGTCACTCTCCATGCTCACCGCACCAAAAGTGATAAAGCCAAAAATTGACCTCTATAGAGTTCGGGGTCCCAAAAGAGGGGTGACCTCACACCTACTACTCTCAGGAGAACGTCACAGGCCAAAAGATCGAGAAGCTAGGAACAGACCCTTGGCTCTAGCATGGAGGTTCCACCTCACACCCAGAAGACCTTTGAAGTCTCCCCCTCCTTAGCCAATGCTGAGTTAGGTGCCTTGGAGAAAGAAAGCAAAGTGATTTTTGTGGCTGAAATGCAATGCCCTCCAAGGCACCCTCAAGGGTTTATTTATAGTTTTCCAAATCTCATGGACCAAAAGGTCAGCAATACCCCTACGATAAATAGGCCTTGGGCTAATAGAAAACATCCACACCGTGGGGCAAAGAGGTAACTACACCCTTGGGGGTATAATGGTAAAAGCATGCCCCTACCCCACCGGACACCCGAGGCGAACGGGTAAACCCCACGAAGGAACCTAAAGTTGGGGGCGAGAGCCAGGCCGCCCACCAGGCAGGCTGCCGCGGTGAGACCAGGCCGCCGACCGTCTAGCCCGCCAGGCAGGCCGTCGGGGCGAGACCAGGCCGTCGGCCGGTCTCGCCCTCCAGGCAGGCTGTCGGGGCGAGACCAGGCTGCCGGCTGGTCTCGCCCGCCAGGCAGGCCTCCTGGGCGAGACCCTTCCCTTAGGCCTATCTCGCCCGCTAGGCAGGCCGCCTGGGCGAGACCTTGCCTGCAGGCCGGTCTCGCTGCACCTATCTCGAACTTAGCAAGCTGGGGCGGGTGCCGACTAACGTGCCGCACTTGCCCCCCTAAAAAAGATGGGAAGGGGGAAGAGGATTTTTCCTCCCCCTATTAGTATATTCTAAGGGCTAGACTTAAATTGACTACCAAGAGTGTCAAATCACTCCAAAAGCTTAAAAATACAAAGCTGATCTTGCGCCTGCCGAGGGGACCCTAACTCTACGAATACGGGATTGTACACCCTCCTCTAACCCGAAAGTTCTTTGAGCACTTTCCTTCCAGAGCAAATTGCTGAGTTAGGAGTACCTCAGAAAGATTTAGAAGGAAAAATGAGAATATGAGAAAATCCGCATTCTGAGGTATCATATGGGTCTATTTATAGATTTTCAATATCTGGCCTGCAAAAAGCGTAATTCTGATGCCCTAAAATTACTAAAATGCTCCTATAATGGTCTGCCAATAGCCAAACTTCGCTATTCTGAGGAGATAAATGAAAACACAGGGTTATTTAAGTAATTTCTGGTCTGGGTCCCATCTGGCGGAAGCTATTCCTGCTGAGCTCTGCGGGAACCCTGCTCATTGAGTGGAGAAACATCACTCAACACTGAGGGACGAATAGGCTTCCGCCAATGAGAGGCGCGAGCCCTTTCGCTTGCCCAGGGCGGGATCCTTCCCGCCCGCCCTAGTTCTGTTATGGCCTAAGCCTAAAATCTGCTCGACGAAAATAACTTTAGGTCGAAGGCTCAGCTCGACGAATTGAACCTTCTCTGCTCGCCGAACTAGACCTTCGTGATTCCATAAAACAGAGTTCGATGAGTAGCGCTCGATGAACTGGCGTTACTCGACCCCTAGGCGAGAGCCTTCCCGCCTACTTACGGCGAGAGCACTCCCGCCCGCTTTCTTATCTGATCCAATCTTAAACCAAAAGCAAGCCCAATTCGGGTTGTTGATGCGCGAAAACGGCACCGGGCAGCTAACACGGAGGGAGTGTGTTCGGTCTCACAAGCTGAGTAGAGAAAAGGATAAAGGCTGCGGGGGAAAAGGAATGAAGGAAGTTTCTGAGTGCTCGAGAGTGGAGCAAGCGCTTGTTAAGGAGTTGCGGGGATAGAGGAGAGGGTGCTGAGAGCAGCCGAGAAGGCTGATGAGAAAGGAGGTTGATCCGGAGCTGTCGAGCAGACTTGACCATTGGAGAAGCTTAATGAGCAGCGAAGAAGCTTGCTGAGCAGAGAAAAAGCTTGCTGAGCAGAGAAGCTTGCTGAGCAGAGAAAAAGCTTGTTGAGCAGAGGAGAAGCTTGCTCAACAGAGAAAAGCTTGCTGAGCAGAGGAGAAGCTTGCTCAGCAGAGAAAAGCTTGCTGAGCAGAGAAGCTTGCTAAGCAGAGAAAAAGCTTGCTGAGAAGAGAAAAAGCTTGATGAGTAGAGGAGAAGCTTGCTCAGCAGAGAAAAGCTTGCTGAGCAAAGAAAAAGTTTGCTGAGCAGAGAAAAAGCTTGCTGAGTAGAGAAGAAGCTTGCTCAATAGAGAAAAGTTTGTTGAGCAGAGGAGAAGCTTACTCAGCAGAGAAAAGCTTGCTGAGCGGAGAAGAAGCTTGCTCAGCAGAGAAAAGCTTGCTGAGCAGAGAAGCTTGCTGAGCAGAGAAAAAGCTTGCTGAACAGAGAAAAAGCTTGCTAAGCAGAGGAGAAGCTTGCTCAGCAGAGAAAAGCTTGCTGAGCAGAGAAGCTTGCTGAGCAAAGAAAAAGCTTGCTGAGCAGAGAAAAAGCTTGCTGAGCAGAGGAGAAGCTTGCTCAACAGAGAAAAGCTTGCTGAGCAGAGAAAAAGCTTGTTGGGCAGAGAAAAGAGAGAGGGGCCGCTAGCAGCGGCAACAACAGACTTCGCCCGCCATGGCTTAAATACCACTCTTGCGGCGGGCTTTCCTTTAATCAAGAAATAAGATTACATCTTGCTAGTACCTTTACACAAGAAAGAAATAAAGGGTACAATGGGGGAAGTTGGCGGGTAAGGAAGGAGTTGCCAGAGGCTAAGGAAAAGAGGCTGCTGGCCGGCCGCGCGACTTGATGGAAAGCTGTGGAGGACTGGAAAACTGAGTTCGCAGGGCTTGCTGGCAAGCTGATGGCAAGCTGTGGAGGACTAGAAAACTGAGTCTGGAGGGCTTGCTGGCAAGCTGATGGTAAGCTGTGGAGGACTGGAAAATTGAGTCCGCAGGGCTTGCTGGCAAGCTGATGGCAAGCTGTGGAGGACTGGAAAACTGAGTCCGCAGGTCTTGCTGACAGCGGCAGTTTTCCTCTTGGCGTTGTCCTCCCCCCCCCCAAAAAAAAATGAGAGGTATCATGGGCGATTTATAGGCCCGGGGAAGATCTTCTAGAAGCATGGCCCAGTGACGTCATCACGGAGACTTTTGCGGACTCGGCGAGCAAGCAGTCCAGCTGGGCGGACTAGGAGAAGGCAGGCCGCCTCCTTTGGGCTATTGAGGCATAGGGGGAGGCTTAGGCAAGGAGGCCTCCCTTGGTGGGCGGCCTGGACCAGGAGGCCACCCCTGGTGGGCGGCCTGGGGCAGGACGCCGCCCCTGCTGGGCAGCCTGGCTCTGGAGGCCGCCCCTGGTGGGCGGCCTAGGGCAGGAGGCCGCCCCTGGTAGGCGGCCTGGCTCTGGAGACCGCCCCTGGTGGGCGGACTGGGGCAGGAGGCCGCCCCTGGTGGGCGGCCTGGCTCTGAAGGCCGCCCCTGGTGGGCGGCCTGGGGTAGGAGGTCGCCCCTGATAGGCAGCCTGGCTCTGGAGGCCGCCCTTGATGGGCGGCCTGGCTCTGAAGGTTGCCGCTGGTGGGCGGCCTGGGGCAGGAGGCCGCCCCTGGTGGGCGGCCTGGGGCCAGTGGCCGCCCCTGGTGGGCGGCCTGGCTCTGGAGGCCACCCCTGGTCGGCGGCCTGGGGCAGGAGGCCGCCCCTGGTGGGCGGCCTAGCTCTGGAGGTCGCCCCTGGTGGGCGGCCTGGCTCTGGAGGCCGCCCCTGGTGGGCGGCCTGGAGCAGGAGGCCGCCCCTGGTGGGCGGTCTGGCTCTGGAGGCCGCCCCTAGTGGGCGGCCTGGGGCAGGAGGCTGCCCCTGGTGGGCAGCCTGGATCTAGAGGCCGCCCCTGGTGGGCGACTTGGCTCTGGAGGTCGCCCCTAGTGGGCGGTCTGGGGCAGGAAGCCGCTCCTATAGGGGACATGGAACCCGTCTCTTCTAGCAAGCCGGATAGTGAGTCCGCGACGGTTGAGTTGGTCTAGGGTTGACGCCGGCTGGGCGACCTGGAAGACTGAAGGCATTGACTGTTCTGATCACTTCATGCTGCTTTAGATTGCCTCATGCAAGGAAAAATGCAGCGTGGTTAGCAGGCCTAACCGCGTGGCCTGCGTGGGTGAGCTATAGGAATAACTCGTCGTCCCGCAAAGCATGCAGCTGCTACGCGACCTGGGCGGACAGAGAAATCTGTCCGCCTACACTTGGACTTGTCGCGAACTTCAGGGAGAAACTGAAGGTTGCGACTAGCCAGCTGGCTACCTTGGGAAGGATCGCCGACTTCTGGGTTAACATAATTCCCGCACTTTTTAAGTTCCAAAGGAAGTTTGAAAAAGTTGGAGACCCACGAAAATCGTGATCCACCCCAAAGGAAGAGGAGACAAGGGGAGATAGAACCTGATGTCTCTCCTAATAAGGTTGCTACTGCCTGTCTTTTTCCTGCAAAGGAAAAGTTAGTGTAGACATGTATAGAAGGTACACTTCACGTGTACCTGAGTTTTCTTTTGCAAAACGAAGAAGATGTGTCTTCTACTGAGTTCTACAAAATGAAGGTGAGGGGAAAAATGGATGCATAATAACTTGCAAGTACCTGATGGAGGCTTGCAAGCACCTGTTATTCTCTGCAAAAAAGAAGAGTAAACAGCATTTGTGAAGAGGAAACCATGTTGCAAGTACATGTGAAGAAACTGGCAAGTGTCTGTTGTTCTCTGCAAGAAAAGAGTTAGGAGCAAACAAAATATGTGAAAGTAGCTTGTAAGTACCCGTGAAGAAGCTTGCAAGCATCTGCTGATCTCTGCAAGAGGAGAGTTAGAAGCAGATGTGGTATATGAAGGAGAGTTGCAAGTACCTGTGAGGAAACTTGCAAGCATCTGCTGATCTCTGCAAGAGCAGAGTTAGAAGCAGATATGATGAAAATACTAAGCTGTAAGTACCTGGATATGACTTGCAGGTGCCTGCTAATCACTGCAAAGAGAAGAATGAGCAGTATACATAATGTAATGAGCTAAGCTGCAAGTACCTGAACGGAACTTACGAATGTTAGCTGTTGATGAGATAAGATAGATATGACCAAATAGCAGAGGAGATATCATTGTAGAAGAGAAAAGGAGAAAGCAGTAATATTATTTAGGAAGAAGATCTCATTGCTTTTAATCCTAGTAGCAATCGTCTCCTTAGAGTGAGGTTCCTGAAAAGAACAAGTATTGGATGTAGAGGTATTAGTGCAATTTAGTTGTTTGCAAAGAGCAGGAATAGATAGTAAATTGCACATAAAAGATGGGACGTAAAGTGTGTTCTCAAGCCGCAGAGACAGAGTGACGTGGATTGTACCAGTCCCGCACATAGGAGACAAAGTAACATTCGCAATAAAAAATCGAAGGAGACTGGTTATGCTTGTCCAAATAAGAGAACAAATGAGGATTTCTTGTCATGTGATTAGTAGCTCCCGAATCAACAAGCCACTTACACTGAGTAATCATATTAGAACTTCCTAAAGAAAATGCAAAGGATGTGGATTTCCTTAAGGTGTCTCCAGCGGACGGGCAAAGATGAGGATACTTGGCCTAGCAATGACCAACAAGATGTCATGTATTACCACAATGAGAGTAGAGTGGCGAGACAGACCACACCCACCAGAGTGACCTCCACAACCACTAGAATTACCAGAGCAAAGTGGATAAGCAAAGGTGTTGGGATGTGGTGGGGAGGCAAGTAGAGGGCGCTAAAGAAGAGTAGTAACAACAATGATACGAGCAACAGTAGCATCAAGAGTGGGAGAGTCAGCTTTACTAAGAATTTGTTGTCTAATCATGTCATAAGACTTTGAAAAACAAATCAGATAACACACAATTAGAAGTTTCTGGAAGTGTTTGTTTTATTTAGCAAGATCAATAGAGAATGGGCAATGCTGAAGAATTTCAGCGTCAAGGGCTTGCACCTCCTGATAAGAAACAACAAGAGTCAAGGTAGGATGAGCAAACAGATCAACATATATTGTGTATATGCACAAAGTCTGAGCGACCTTAGAGTACAAAGCAACAAGATGAGTCCAAGCAGCTTTAACCATCTCATCATGGCGAATGATGGGTAGGTACTCATCAGACAGACTATTAGCAAGTCATGTCTTGACCAAAGCATCATTAGCTTCCCAATCATCAAAGATATCAGACCCTCGAAATGGAGGCTCATCAGTGAGATGATGACATTTGTGTCGAGACAACGCAAGAACACAAATAAAACACTCAAATACGAATAGTTTTGGCCAATCAGCTTGGAAGAAATTCCATGGCTGTTAGAAGGAGTTGAAACAACTGGAGTGGTTTGAGGGGGGATGCACACAAAGTGGAAGAAGGTAATTTTATAGTCGCCATAGAGAGGGCGGATAGAAAAAGAAAACCGCACGACAAGACAGAGTTCACAACACAGAGACAGCAGAGCAAAGAACTCGGATGGAGATTAGAAAAACTGAAGTCTGCAGAGGCCACGGAAGAACTTGGCGGATAGTTCGAAACCGGAGTCCGCAGATGTCGCAGAAGAGCTTAACGGGAGGTAGAAAACTGGAGTCAGTAAGGATCGGGCTTGCTCTGATACCATGTGCGAAAATCTAAATAACAGAATTTTCATTTCCCCAAAAATTAAATTACATGGTTATATAACCCCTATTTATAGGGAGAGGAGATAGAAAGATAATACATAGACGATGTGAGACTAAATTACAATAGGCTGACTAGACAAACTGATATTACAGACCGCATAGAGCTGAGCAGTTAGACAAGTTATTCGCTCCTCAATAAGAGTCTGTCAGTCTCTACTCCTCAGATCGTCGCTGGCTGTCAGAAGCACCAGAAGCGGTTAGTCGTCTATAACAGCCATACTATAGCGACTTCAACCTCCTGAATATTAAACTGCAACAGCGATTAGATCACTATGCTTCCTTTATCCGCAGTGGCTTCAACCTCCTGACCGCCAACACACAAGAGAGGATAGAACTTCAAGCCTCCCTTGTCCTATCAAGGAGGCGATCTCAATGACCCTCAGGCCATCTATACTATCAGACCAGTCCGCCAGACTCAGACCGTCGTGCTTCCAGGACCAGACCGCCAACAAACAGACTGTCAGTCCGCCAGACTAGACTTCTTGTCTGCCAAACCGCCAAACCGCAAATACCAAACAGTCAGACCGCTAAGATCACAAGTTCTAACACCACCATCTTTCTTCTTTACAAGATTTCTATAAAGGATTGTGACAATGGAGCACTGCTTGTTGAAAATTATGAAGTGAAAGTGGGTGATGGAGCAGACCGCGCGGTCTGGGCGGTCTGAGTCCGCGGCCTGGGCGGCCTGTTGTTATGGCCTGAGTGGTCGGTGGCCAGAGAAGACTTGGCGGCTTGGGCGTCTTGTGGAGCAGCCTGAGCGGTCTGTCTTTGGCGGTCTGTCTGTGGCGGTCTGGTGGCAGTGCTCAGCTCGGCCTGCAGTTTTGCAGCTCTTGCTCATGTAGTAGTCGGGCGGTTTGAATTTTTTATCCGCGGAATGTGGCGAACTTGGTTAGAATCCGCGGAGTCAGCTATTTCGGACTGGTTTTGGAGATTGGCATTGGTCCTTGCCGAGTTCTCCAGTGTTGCGGTGGATGAGCCGTATTCTTGGTGGCGGACTGACCATGGTGATTGGCGGTCTGGTTTTTGTGTCCATCGAGCTCGCGCCAGGCTCTTGGTGGTTTGCTGGACTTGGTCACATACTGTGACAAGTCTAGGGTGTCCGTAGTGTCCGAAGAGTCCGCTGTTGACCGGGCGGTCTGCCTGTTGGTCGTGGACTCTTGTGGCGGGCTGAGGAGTTGTTCTCGAGTTGTGCGGACTGTCTCCCTGTCCGCATATGACATGCGGACTGATGTAGTATGGGATGTGGCTATGTCCGTATGCTGTACAGTATGTCGGACTGATCGGGTGCTTGTGGGTTGTGCGGGTTGTTGTCGTGTCCGCATGTAGCATGCGGACTGACACAGTGAATGAGATATTGTTGTGTCCACGTGCTGCATGTGTGTGGACTGGCGCGGTGTCCACCTATTGGTGCAATGTCCTTGGCTTGGCTCCTGGTGGGTTGTTTGAAGTCCGACTAAGTCCTTGCGAACTTGGCGGACTGGGCTTTGCTAGCTGTGAGCTGGGGTAGTGACTCTATTCATTAGGGCGGTGCCCACACTCCTCACCCCGCCTATAAATAGACCCCCCGACACATCTACAGTAACTGAGGGAACAGTAAGTTGAGACCTGGTTAAGTGCTGCGACCTCAGTTTTCTTGTCCGCGCGGTTTGATCAGAGTTAACTGGTTGATGTTTGCAGATACCATGCCTAGCAATGTGAAGTTAGGAGGTTGGCTTTGACTTCGGTCAGAATCAGTGAAGTTTGCGGTTACAACAGCGGTCTCAGCAGGTCGCTTCTGCAGCTTGTCAGTTTTCTCTGCTTCAGCTTTTCCAAGTTCAATAACATGTCCACTGGACTCATGCGGTTCGGCTGTCTGTTCCTCAGTTCGGCAGCAGTCAGCGAATTACGGCGTGTCTGCGCGACCTCGTTGTCTCGGCGGACTCCGTGTTCTATCATCTTCTAGCAGCAGCAGTTCGGGCGACCTCGGTGACTTTGGCGGACTGGGCGGTCTCGACGGTCTCCAGTTCTGTCCGCCCGTATTGATTTGTTTCTTTCTGTTTTTTCTTGTGTACTGGCGAAATCATGTCTCGCCACGTATACCTCGCTATGTAAATAAGTTAATAAATATATGATCTGCTTGTTCCTTCTTCTTGTAATTGGTGTTTGAGCTTGCTTTCCTAGTTCCACTTGATCAAGTTGTGATCTTGATAGGTCTGAGAATATTAATTTGGTGTCAGACTATCTCGCTGATCATCTTGAGAAAATTCAACACTGCTAAGGTCCGTATAGACGGACAAAGTCTCCTTAAGACCCGACATACACTTGGAGGTGGGCAAACTCGCCACAATCATCACTCACTGTCTTTTGTCATTCGCAAAGCGTGGAAGCAAGCGGAAAGCCCTCTCGGATCCGTCAAGGCGATCCCGTCAAGACGTCCAAGTTCATATTTTCCCCTTTGAATGAAGGGACAAGACTACCTGAAGATTACAGAGCCTTGTCACGTTCTGTGTTCTCTCTCTCGTCTTTTCAAGTGTAACAAGGAGCAGCATGTCCTCGCATTCTCCCAAACAACTTTGTAATAAACTCTGGATAGTGAAATTTAGGATGACACCAAATTGCGCGTGGTTTTATACCACGATTGTGGGTTTTCCATGTAATCAAGTCTTCCTCCCACAACTCTGTGAAACTCTGACCGTTTGTGTGCTTGACCGCTCGACGGGATAAGACGGATCAGCATGCCCGATCAGAATCCTTGGGCGCACTGCAACAATAGTATACATTATTATAACAGCAAATGTTAGACTCGAAATGTATTCAAAAATTTTTTATTAGATTAAACTCAAAGATGCCGCACACCAAAAAAAAATTGAATCTTGTCTAATTTTGATACGCTTTTGAGTAGCGCCTCATCAAACATAGTTGACTCCAAAATGAAGCAGAACTATATTTGATATATCTTTATTATATAATACAATATACATATCTCAATCACACCATGAATCTCATCTGGACCATCCGATCAAGCTCCATCAAATACGGGCCGTTGAATTCAAAGCAAGAGGTCTGCAAATATCCAAACAAAGTTTCGGAACACTGTTCAAGGAAGAAAATTTCCCGATTCCAGCTTTTCCACCTCCCGCCCCTCACGCCTCACCCTTGCAGCCGCCGGAGGAGCTGCCGCCGGCGGCGGGCGGAGGCGGAGGCTGCCCGCGCGGGTTTTTGTTTTTTTTGATTTTCTTATTTTTAATATTTAAATAATTTATATTATTAATAAATAATTAAATAATTATTTAAAAAATCATAAAATTAAAATTTTTAACTTTAAATTTTTTAAAATTTATGTCGGGCGGGGGGCGGGCGAAGCCCGACAAAATTTAAATTTTTAAAATTTTATGCCGGGCGGGCTTTGGGGGGGGGGCGGGCGAAGCCCGCCAGAATGCCAAGCGGGCGAAGCCCGCAGCGACGCATCGAGAACGGGCGGAGCCCGTTCGAAGATGCTAGTTTTATTATATGTATATATATGTTGCGGATCGTTCGGGCTCATGTAAATTTGTCAAGATTGGAGCGTCTTACCCCAAAGGCGGTCAAGCGCGTAAACAGTTACAGAGAAATGAGATTGCTAGCAAGAATGTTTTTTTGCGAGGAAAGTCCTGGGTGAAAAATCACGTGGCCGGTACTGTGTCGACCAAAGTTTCACTATCTGGTTGATGTTGTACAGAGTTTTTTTAGAATGCGAGGACAACATGTCATTGCTCGTTATAACATGTCGGGAGAGAGTGAGAGATGTGTTCGGAGGGTGACAGACACCGCACTCTGGAGGCTTGATGGTCTTCCTGAGCGGTGCGCTCTGCAGGTCTTGAAGTATATGGCTCGTCTCCTGTTGTTCGCATTGGAGGCTGGAACGTGGAGCTTGCAGTTGACTTGAAAACGCTAAGTGCTAAGCAAGATGATTGCTGCAACGAGAAGTGTGTGCATGGAGTGGAACGTATGCGGGGGTGCCCAAATATGGATGAAGATCCTCTAAAGGCGAAGGAGATTACATGTGGAACACTAGAGTGCGTACGAGGAGAACTCTGTGGAGAAAAAGATGAAAATGAATAAGAGACTAGAGTCCTATATATATATGCTCAATGGATAGTTATGATGGTTAGATAGTTATCTGCAGATCATAATCACCATATTTACTATTTATAGGTCAATTTTCTATAGTTTTAAGGCACACATTTTTTAATGATTTTACTAAGCGCACACCAAACATAATTTCAGCTATATGCACTCACCCATAATAGGTGCTTAATGAAGGTGGTTATGCGGCGATCAAATGGTGGAGATCGTGTGGTGGAGATCAGATGGTGAAGAAGAATCGACTAGCGATGATGGTCGACGACGAGCCCACAGTGGCAGGAGGCCACCTAGGGGGATGGGAGCTGCGGCCGGTCGGGGGCCTCCGCGGTCGCGGGCGTGTGGTCGCGAGGTGCGGTGGGGGATGGCACGACGTAGGTAGTGGGCCCTCGCGGCGGCGGAGACGCGGTCACGAGGTGAGGAGGTAGCCGCCAAGGGGCCGGACGCTGGCCCTCGCGCCCGCATACACACTTACTGTGACGGCGGACAGCCATGCGGCGTTCTACGGGCCATGCGGCCGCACTCGCTCGGCCATGTATACGCCTTCGTGAACCTCCCTTAGAGCGTAGTCTACCTTAGACAGGCATAAGAACTTTAAGTAATTGCACCTCCTTGGCCACTTCTAATTGTGCCATCCATTCTAACACCTTATAAACTTCCTTCGTGTCTTCCCTCCAGCTAATGCTATTAACGACATGTAGATAGCACTCTGAGTAACATTTGGACCACTCTTGATATAAATTTACACCATTCCTTGACAATACTTTAGGCAATGGTCGAACGATGATGGAACAAATTGGAAGACATTGAAAAGCGGCCTCCCGAATATTGCATTGTAACTGTTTGGAGCATCTATAATGATGAACCAACAACTCTTTGAGCTGCCTACGAGAGTAACCAACAACTCCTCTCGCCCTTCCACTTTCTTCTTCTCCCCTAAGAAAATGAACAACGGTCCATCTGAGGTTGTCACTGGATTTGCCTCCACGGCCATAGTGTCAAACACTTATTAAAGACAACGTTGATTGAGCTCACATTGACTATCAGGATTTAAACAACTATGAAGTTCTCGATCTCTACTTGGATGATGAGGGCATCATGGAACGGATCCTCATTCTCCAGCATATCATCCACTGAGAACGTGATCTCCCCAATTGGGGGCTGGCTCTGAGACATCGATGTGTAGCTCATCCTATAAATACTATGAAGGCTACCCTTGTGGGAGGTCTCCACACCGACTCCGTAGATGGAGTTGATACCTACTCAAGTCCCAACTTCGGCTTGTTCTTTGCATCTTCCTCGAGCGAGGCCTAGGGCTTGCACGCCCCAACCACCACCTGCTACTATCAATCATCCTTCCCGGCTCTTAGGGTTATAAAAAGTCCCCAAAGCCTTAATGTGAAGACAAGTAACCAAGAGGCAAGGAGCGAGCTTTGAAGTTTTCTGGCAAAAAACCTCTTATAGATCTTCTTCAGAGTCTGAGGAACTCCTTCAGTTCTCAGGTCCTTCAAGAGTGACTTGGAGATGTCCTTCGGAGCACGAGCCTTCTCAAGTGCCTTCTCGAGTGCATTCTCAAGTACCTTGTCTAGTGTCTTCTCAAGTGACTTCTCTAGTGCCAACTCTCAAAGCTGCTTCTGCGAGTGCCAAAGAAGGCTCCCCATCTCTTTTACTTTTAAGTACTTGTAAACAGTGCGGTGGTCTGTCACCCTCCCAAAGTTCCTAACACGTGTAACCTCATGCAAATTAGTGGATTTGGTTTACACCGAACCGACCCCATTATTTTTTTCCGAGATTTCTTTGGTGAAAAATTCTTGTCGTCTCTGATGTTGGTTTTCTTTTTACTATTTGCACACTTGGCTCGCTCTCGAGCTAGGGCGGTTCAACCCCGATCGAACTGGTAGGACCAATCGACCAGACCTTGAACCTTTTGTTCACCTGGTTCATTGTTCGGCGCAATTCTACAAACCTCATGAAAAACACATGTATTTTACAGATGTTTGATTTCTAACTATATTTTATGGCGATTGTTATCCGCAGACCTATTTTGGTTATTCACAGATTTTTACTAACCGCAGATCCAAAGGGACTCAGAATTACTATTCGTAGATAAAATTGTTATTCGCAAACCATTTAAAAAAACAAAAAAAATTAAACAGTCCATAATATCCTATACAACACTATAGGAATGAATCATTAAGTATATTGATATAGTTAAACAGTCTAGAGCTTATCTGATATATTGATATATGCAAGTATATTGATATAGTTAAACAGTCCATAATATTTACTGATATACTTAATCATCCAAAGCTCAACCCCAAAGTGGATCATAAGTTAGAATACAATGTCTATTTTCAAATAAAATACTAGTCCCTTTTGTTGCAACAGATATTTGTGGTCCTCCATAAAAAGTGATATCAGAGCTCCTCCACAAAAGTAATATCCCAGCAAAAACTAAAATCAATATCTGTTGTCATTTCTGACATGAAGTGCCTCCAGCTTCTCCTGCATGTTGTAAATGCATTAGTCAGTGCAGGAAATTAGGTATAAAAAAACTGTGTATCAGTGCAGGAAATTGAGTGCAAATGCATTTGTTATAACTTGTTTACTGTGTAATAGTGCAAATGTATTTGATTGCTTATTGTGATGTGTCCACAGCTAGAGAATACTCAAAAAGTTCCAACAAATATGTGCAAATGCATTAGGGACTCACTAATATTGCTTCTGGGTCATATATTTCCTAAATTATTAGTCAATGCAAATGTTTTCAAAATTTCCTAACAAGCAGAAATCATACGAATTAAGCAGAAATCATACAGAAAATGTCAAAGCAGTCATCATACACGATTAAAACCCAAAATTCAAAAGCAAAATTTCCTAACAAGCAAATGTTCTCAAAATTTCCTAACAAGCAGAAATCATACGAATTAAACAGAAATCATACAAAAAATTAAGCAGAAACATCAATTCTTGAAATGTATGTAGCTTCCCACTGCCCAGCAATCGGATCATGAAACCTTTTCCACGGTGAGACGTTACGTGGCAAAGGACACCCATCACGAAGTATCAAGTGTACAAAATGATTACCATCTACGAAGCCCATGCATACAAGTCGCAACATTACCAGGGGGCCAGAATTTAATGGTAGAAAAGTGAGGTATTGGAGTGCAGACAACTGAACTAGTGCTATGTTGTAGCAGGATGCCACCACAATTCCCATATCTGGCATAGACATCCATTTCTCTTCCGGTGCCGGGATTTGGGAACAATCAAGAGATCCCAACAAATATGTGTATCTCGACATGCCAAAAATAGTTTGATGAAGGGTCTCCTTCGTACGAAGTTCCCTACTCAAGTCCAACCGAACTTGGGCCCAATTTTCCCCCATATCTAACCCTCGACTTATAACCCGGTAGCCACAATGCCCATCGCCAAGCACTAACTCATCCCTTGACTGAAATACTATATTCGTCTGAAAATGCTTTGTCATATCTATAAGACAAATAAAACCATTTTAGAATATTAAAATCAACAAATTAGCAATTACAAAAATGGATGAGACATTACCATTTACGCATGAAGGTGAAGGAGTATTAGCAATAACACTGTCTACATCGTTGTCATTGCCTTCTTCATCCATTACAGTGTCTAAACACGAAACAAAAAAACCTTTAGGGTTAATGGGAGATTACAGCAGGTTTCATATACATCACAAATTTTGGTGAAACCTGAAATCATTCTAGGGTTAATATACTTAAACACAAATTACAAAATAAACGACTAGTAGGAGCTGCTGATGGAGGAGGTTTCATAAATTGAAATACAAAATAAATAGAAATACAGCAGGTTTCATATACTGAAACAATCCTAATTTTGGTGAAAACTAAAATAAATCTAGGGTTAATGGGAGAATGAAATCACATTTCACAATGACACAAATTGAACAAAATTCAACAACCATTGCACAATGACACAATCTAAAAATATTTCAACATCCACTGCAACAATCTGAAAAAAGTCCAGGAACAATGCTGGGTAGTGAAGGGAAAAAAAGGCCCTGCAGTGAAAGGGAAAAAACAACCAAGAAATGGGGCTGAGAGGGGGAATCTAGAAATGGGTAAAAAATAACCTAGTAATGGGAAAAAATCGCAGAGAATGTGATGCTTTGAAGGGAAAAAATCGCAGGGAAAAAAACACAAATAAATGGTACTTGGAATACGAAGCTGAGAAGGGAGGCTTGAAATGACGAAATTACCAGAGGTCTCTCTGCAGAGAATGACGCCGGAGACCAAATGGGAGATGATGTTGCAGGGGGCGGTGTCGCGACAGGAGACTTGGCGGAGCAGCTCTGTCGGGCTCAATCGCGGGTGAGGATGTAGGGCATTCAGGCGGCGACGTCGACGGCGAGTGGGAGCTGCTGATGGAGGAGGAACGTCGACGGCGAGTTTCGTCGGCGTCGATGCTATCGCGTCGGGTTCGGGAGAGGTTAGGGCACGGAGGCGGCTGATCTGTGAATAGAGAGAGCGAGATTTCGAATTGAAAACTTAAAGGTAAAAATCGGCTGAATTCGTGATCTGCGGATAACCAAAATAGGTCTGCGGATAGCAATCGCCATTCATGCAATTGATATGGACTGTTTCTATTTAAAAGGCAAAATGACTATGTTACTCTCTTACATTCAGTTATTTAAATATTTAGTCTCAATCCTTTCATTTCGAGTAAAGGAGTCTCTAATTTTTTATGATTTTTCATTTCAGTCCTAAACTAAACAACATTAACTTTTTCCGTCACTCGGTTCAAGCGAACCTTTTCCTTCCCCTCTCCCACGTGACCACTTCACATGACTAATCCATGGTTAGTACTCCACAACGTCTTCTTCGGCAATGACTCTACACAAGTACTTGGTGACCGCTCAACTACTCCACGATTCTAGGAGATACCACCTCCAGGCCGGCAATTCCAACAAGTAATTGAATCTTTTACGGTCTGTTGAGATCAGAAGAAATGGAATTGCAGAATTTGAATTCATCTAATTTTAATTCCCGTGAGAATTAGAATTGGTCCAAATTTCAATGCAGATGTTCGGCTGCAGGATGAATTTCTAGACTTCGAATTGAAATTGGTCTAAAATTTCATTTTTCTCTCATGCCTGCAGGATCTGACGACAACGATAATTTGAAGTTGTAGTCTTGTGTCATTCGGGACGAAGTTATTATAACAAAATCAAGTGGTGGAAGAAATTATTCCTTTACAATATCTAAGAAAATACAAAAGTTGGCAAAAAAGGAACACAACGGCAGAGAAATCAACTTCAGGTAGTATACCAACAATTAATTATGATCGGGCAACGACGGTGAGATCGGGCGGCGATGACGAGATCGGGTGACGGTGACGAGATCGGTCGACGACGGCGAGATCGGGAGACGACAGCGAGATCAGGGGCGTGATCAGGCGGGGTTGACGAGATCTGGCGGCGATGGCGAGATCGAGCGACTTGTTAGTGTATATTTGGACGAATAACGGGTTCGGAGGCATAACGGGTCAGTTCGAACACGTGTAGATCTGATACCCGTAAAAACTCCTTGGGTTTGCCTATTTATACCCACCTAGGGGCAACGGGTAGGGGATTCCACTTAGATCCCCATCCGGATGCTTCGAGCAACAAACACATTCTCGAAGTTACGCCCCTGTTGCTCGTAACCGTTTTTTTCTCTCCTTCGCTCTCTCGTCCGCCGGCTATTGATAAAAAAACCGTAACCGCTTCCTCTCCCGATTCCCGTCCGCCCTCGCTGAAATCGGAAGAACAGACGTTGTTTTCTCGCGAGCTATTCCCTCCCGTCGCTCGATCGAAAAAAAAAAACATCACCGCCTCGATTTCGATCGGAAGTCGTTTCTGCGATTTCCTGACGCAGTCGGTGCGTTCGATCGGGAAGGAGAAAGGGATTCGCAGATTTTCTCCGCCGACTTCCTCCGCCTTGTCGGTTTCTAGTTTTCTCGCTTGATCTGGAAGGAGACCCGCCGCCGTTTCACCACTTCCCGGTCGCCGCGGGATAAGATCGAGAGGAAGAAGCCTGTGTCGCGCTCTTGTCTTCCTCTTGTCGCTGCGTGGTTGCCGATCGGGAGAAAACGCCAGAAAGTCATTTTTTTGCATTTTTACTTGGTTGTCGCTGCAAGGATTAGCCGATGTTCTCCTGTTTTTTTTTGTCTCTCCCGGCCTGAAGGTTTTTTCCGTCGCTGCTTGATCGTGAACAAGGACAACATTTTCCGCAACCTCCTGGAGTAAAGCCACTCTATCGCCGTTTTTCGATCGGTTATTGGGAGAGAACTGTTTTTGGCCTGAAGATTGACCTCGGCGAGTCGGCACTTTTCCGCGCTGCTGCTACTTGCTCGTGAAGGAAGAAAGGCCGCCTGGCACTTTTCCTCTGCTGGAAGTTAACCGACTACCGCTGCTTGCTAAAATCGGGAGGAAAAAGGAGAAATTTCTCTGTTGCTGCTGTTACAAATCAAGGAGGAAAAGCATCCAGCCATTGCCACTCCTTGATCGACATCCCAAATCAGATCTCTATCGCAAGAAGCTCCACTGTGCTGGTGTTGGTTGCTTTACTGGGTAGAACTCCTCTCTAACCGATGATGAAGGGAAGCAACTTCTCTCCGGTGCCGATGATAAAATTGGAGAAATTCACGGCGACCGAATTCAACGATTGGAAGCTGAATACCCAGTTTGGGATGAAGTACCTGAACGTGTTCTACACCGTTCAGTCCGACCGTTCTGAAGTTTTTGGGACTGCTGATGAAGCTCAGTGGGTCCAGGATGAGGACTTCTGCCGCGACTACCTGCTGAACTGCTTGTCCTCCATCCTGGCGAAGAGGTACATCAAGATGAAGACTGTCAAGGAAATCTGGGAGGCACTGGAGGAGCACTTCAGGCAAGAGGAGGATCTGTCCAAGTCGCACCTAGTGGACAAATTCTATTCTTTTATGTTCGACGAGGAGAAGACGATTCTCCCACAGGTATCAGATTTTGAAGTTTTAGTAGATTCTTTATATAGTGAGAATATTTCCCTGCCAGATAGTTTTGTTGCTGACACGCTCATTTATATGATGCCCTCTGCGTGGTACAACTTTAAAACTGAAATGTACCGCAAGAAGATGCAGGTCGGTCTTAATGACGTCAAGCGATTTATTTGCATTGAGGATGAAAATAGAACTCGACGCACTTTAGAAACTGTTAGCAAGCAGAAGATTGCGGCTAACATGGTTCTCAGTTCTAAACGCGTGCCGAACCCTAAAAGGACCAGACCCTCCCATGGTAGCTCCCAAGTTGCAGGCCCTAACAAACGCACTAAAAAGTTCAAGGGCAAGTGTTTTAACTGCAACAAGTGGGGGCACAACGCATCTAATTGCGGACTCCCTAAACGGGAAAGAACCAAAGCATCACAGAATGACAACCAAGCCAATATGGTTAGCCTAGCTGAGCCTTCCGATTTTGTTGTGATGGTCGAAAATGCTAAGGTCAGCATAGAGTGGTACTTGGATTCGGGGGCGACGTATCACGTTTGCAACAATTATGCTCTTATGACAGGGCTCACTACTGTGAAAGAGTCTGTGACGGTGGCCAATGGCGAGACAACGGACGTACTGAAAGGTGGGGAATGCAACCTTTTGTTATCCTCAGGTAAGTCTTTAATTTTAAAGAACATCAAATTTATCCCTTCATTAGCTGCCAACTTAGTATCTATTAGTATATTGTGTGATGCTAGTATGTCATTTACTTTTTGTGGTAGTAGAGTAACACAGTCATTTAACTCACACTATTTGGATATGCATACATCCAAAATAGGATGTACCGACTAAGTCTAGCAAACGAATTATTTCAACAAGTTCAAATAAACTTAGTTAGCCCTAAGACTCTATATGAGAGACTAAGATACGTGAACTATAGGAAAATGTTCCAAATAGCTAGAACTCACCAGATCATATTAGACACTAAGTCACCGCCTGAGAAATGTGATGTGTGTGCTCAGATTAAGATCACTGGAAATCTTTCAGTGCGGTTACTAGGAGCACAACACCCCTAAAGCTTATATATTCCGATATATGTGACTTTAAAAGTTTTGTCACCATAGGATGAAGGAAGTATATGATCACATTTATAGATGGCTGCTCTAGGTTTTGTCACATCTACCTTCTTAAAAATAAAGATGAAGCATTTGAAAAGTTTTATCTTTTCAAAACTAGGGTAGAAAACCAACTAGACAAGAGAATAAAGAGGTTTAGAAGTGATAGAGGAGGAGAATATATGTCCTGTGAGTTCCGGGGTTTCCTTGCCTCTCAAGGGATCATCGCAGAAACCACTGCTCCTTACTCACCCCAATCAAATGGTATAGCCGAGCGAAAAAATAGAACGTTAACAGAAATGTTGAATTCTATGTTGCTCACTACTGGCATGCCTACTGCATATTGGGGGGAAGCAGTTTTAACTGCAAACAACATTCTGAACAAAGTCCCTCATGATAAGTTAGATGTCACACCCTATGAGCTTTGGTTTAAGAGACCCCCGACATTAGCTAACCTTAAGACCTGAGGTTGTATAGCCTATATCAGGGTCTCTAACCCTAGACGGTCTAAACTTGGACATAGGACCAACATGTGTGTCTACTTAGGTTGTGCTGAAGATAGTGCTGCAGATAGATTCTTAGACATGTCTAATAATATAATTATTGAATCTAGGGATGTTGTGTTATTTGAGGATAAGTTCCTTAAGGATAAAAACTAACAATCTCAGGTATGCAAGCAACTATTACTGAGGAAGCACCTGAATCAGTATCGAGCACCTCCTGTTTAGTTCTGGTGGACAATAATGTCCTAAAGTCTAGAAGGACTTCAGTGAGAGAGCGAACTCCCAGAACCTTTAGTAGTGACTTTGTTACTTATCATGTTGAGGTTGATCCATCCACCTATAAGAACGCGATGAGATTAAGGGATTCCCTACTCTGAAAAGAAGTCATTGATGAAGAGATGAACTTTTTTGCTTCAGAACAACACCTGGACGTTGATTGGTAATCCAAAAAGGGCTAAAACTATAGGGTGTAAGTGAGATTTGAAAAAGAAACTCAATCCTGATGGTAGCGTAGCTAAGTATAAAACATGCCTGGTGGCTAAATGTTTCACACAGGTTAGTGGGGTAGATTACTTTGATGTATATTCACCAATGTGTCACTTAACAACCATTAGGATACTCCTTGCTATTACGTCTATTGAGAACTTTATTGTTCATCAAATGTATGTTAAAACTGCATTTTTGAACGGAGATCTGACCGAAGAAATATACATGAGCCAACCTGAAGGCTTCATCGTAGACGGTCACGAAAGTAAGGTCTGTAAGTTAATCAAGTCGCTATACGGACTAAAATAAGCACCAAAATTATGACATGAGAAATTTGACTATAGTGTAAGGAACATGAGATTCATGTCGAGTCTCTCGGATAAATGTCTTTACATACGTCATAGATCGAACAAAGTCGCTATAATATGCTTATATGTTGATGATCTGCTGATTCTTAGTTCTGATCAATACGTAGTGGATGACGTTAAGTCAGAACTAATGAAGGAGTTTAGCATTAAAGACCTAGGTGTTATTGATGCTCAGAAACGGAAGGGGGCAGGTTGTCACGGGCACCAGTAGCTAACGGGGTGTGTTCAATCTCACGGGCAAGGTGATTGAAGAAGGTTGCGGGGATGGAGGAGAGGAGGAAGTTGATCCGAGTGTGGAGATGGTTGGGAAGGTTGATCAGGAGCTGTCGAGTAGACGGTGAGCAGAGGAGAAGCTTGCTCAGCAAAGAAGCTTGCTGAGCATAGAAGAAGCTTGCTGAGCAGAGGAGAAGCTTGCTCTGCAGAGAAGCTTGATGAGTAGAGAAGAAGCTTGCTCAGCATAGAAGAAGCTTGCTCAGCAGAGGAGAAGCTTGTTGAGCAGAGAAGAAGCTTGCTCAGCAGAGAAGAAGCTTGTTGAGTAGAGAAGAAGCTTACTGAGTAGAGGAGAAGCTTGCACAGCAGAGGAGAAGAGAGGGGCCGCCAGCAGCGATAACAACAGACTCCACCCGCCGCGGCTAAAATGACACTCTTGCGGCGGGCTTTCCTTTAATCAAGAAACAAGATTATAGCTTGCTAATACACCTTTACATGAGAAAGTAACAAAGGGTACAATGGGGGAAGCTGGCGGCTAAGGAAGGAATTGCCAGAGGCTAATGAAAAGAGGCTGCTGGCAGGCCGCGCGGCTTGATGGCAAGCTATGGAGGACTGGAAAACTGAGTCCGCAGGTCTTGCTGGCAAGCTGTGGAGGACTGAAAAACTGAGTTCGCGGGTCTTGCTGGCAAGCTGTGGAGGACTGGAAAACTGAGTCCGCGGGTCTTGCTGGCAGGCTGTGGAGGACTGGAAAGCTGAGTCCGCATGTCTTGCTAGCAGTGGCAGTTTTCCTCTTACGCATCGCCCCCCCCCCCCACTCAAATGAGAGGTATCAGGGGCTATTTATAGGCCCGGGGAAAATCTTCTAGAAACAGAGCCCAGTGACATCATCATGGAGCTTGGGCGGACTTGGCGAGCAGAAGAGGGCGACCTGAGGAGCAGGCCACCCCTGGTGTAGGCAGAGAAGCCAGCCTGAGGTACAGGCCGCCACCAGGGCAGCTGGGGGCGGCCTGAGGAGCAGGCCGCCCCTGGATGGAGGCCTGAGGAGCAGGCCGCCCCTGGGTGGCGGCCTGAGGAGCAGGCCGCCGCTGGATGGCGGCCTGAAGGGACAAGCCGCCACCAGGGCAACTGAGGGCGGCCTGAAGGGACAGGCCGCCACTAGGGCAGCTGGGGGCGGCCTGAAGGGACAGGCCTCCCCTGGGTGGCGGCCTGAAGGGGCAAGCCACCACCAGGGCAGCTGGGGGCGGCCTGAAGGGACAGGCCGCCACCAGGGCAGCTGGGGGGAGGCCTGAAGGGACAGGTCGCTACTAGGGCAGCTGGGGGCGGCCTGAAGGGACAGGCCACCCCTGGGTGGTGGCCTGAAGGGGCAGGCCGCCACCAGGGCAGCTGGGGGTGGCCTGAAGGGACAGGTCGCCCCTGGGTGGCGGCCTGAAGGGACAGGCCGCCACTAGGGCAACTGTGGGGCGGCCTGAAGGGATAGGCCGCCCCTGGGTGGTGGCCTGAAGGGGCAGGTCGCCACCAAGGCTACTGTGGGGGGGGGGGGGGGGCGACCTGAGGAGCAGGCCGCCCCTGGGTGGCGGCCTGAGGGGTCAGGCCACCACCAAGGCTGCTGGGGGCGCCGGCTGTGCGACCTGGCAGACTGAAGGAAAAGATCGCACAGATCGCTCACTACTGCTCTAGATTGTCTCCTGTAAAGAAAAGTGTTGCGCGGTTAGCAGGCCTAACCACGCGGTCTGTGAAGGTGAGCTGTGGAAACAGCCCGCCGTCCCGCAGGACACGCGGTTGCTATGCGACCTAGGCGGATAGAGAAAACTGTCCGCTCACACTTGGACTTGTCGCGAAGCCCATGGATAATCTGAAGGTTGCGACTAGCCAGCTGGCTACCTTGGAAAGGATCGCCGATTTTTGGGTTAACAGGTGTAGTTGAGACTATACTATGCATGCAAGTGAGCTTTGGGAAAAATGACATTTCCCTAAGTCAAACCCGCTATATAAAGTCCATGTTGGATACGTGGGGATACAATGAACGTAGAGTAGTAGAGACACCTTACGATAACAATAATCGTTTGAAGCTCAATGATGGAGCTGCGGTTAGACAGTTAGATTATACTAAACTGATTTGTAGACTCATGTATACTATGGTCTGCACAAGACCTGACATAGCCTTTACGGTCGGTATGTTAAGCAGATTGACTAGTAATCCTAGCCAAGACCATTGGGATGTCATCGATAGGCTGATGCGATACCTAAAGCACACCCAAAAGTATGCTTTATGTTACCATGGTCATCCTCCAGTTTTGGAAGGATATTCTGATGCATCATGGTGCTCAGAAATAAACGACAGCAAGTCCACTAGTGGGTTTCTATTCACACTAGGAGAATCAGTTGTAGCTTGGAAATCCAAGAGGCAATCATGTATTGCACTATCTTCTATGGAATCCGAACTCTACGCTCTAGCTTCAGCGGGAGAAGAAGTAAAGTGGATAAGAGATTTGGTGATGGACATTCCACAGTCGAGCCTGAAGTTGAGTTCTGTTGCAGTTTATTATGATAATCAGGCTACTAAAATGATTGCTACGAACACTCTGTTCAATAGCAAAAGAAGGTAACTACGGATGAAACAAGCCTGGTTGACCTCCCTTATGAGTCAAGAGATTGTGAACCTCGTTGATGTGAGGTCAAAAGATAATGTTGCAGACGCATTGACAAATGACTTAAATAGAGTTTTCACAATTAAAACATCGGGAGAGATGAGATTAAAGTTCATAGAAATATGAAATTTCCTCCTATGTTTATGTTTTGATAACAAGAACTTATAGTCGCAACCTTCAAACGTCTAATAATAGACTGAAAACCCCAAATAATTTCTTGATGAAAGCCTAAGATGGTTAGATGCTAGTCATTTCACACATGATGACTTAACATCTTTCTCGTTGTAAGCTGATTTGAGAATTATTCAACTAGGAATATAAAGTCGTTGTATGAGTTAATTTAATATTAGTGATCATAGCATATTATTGCACATTTAATAATGTTGCAAATGACGGTGTGCCAAGTCATATGATAATGTACATAATGGTCACTAATGAATAAGATAACAACGTTTGATTTATTAAAATCAAAACTTGACTGATCCTAGCTAGACTTGATAGAGATGCTGACAGTGTTACTTCACTACTGCTACAAGTGCTAAGCTCATTTCGGTAGAGCTAGTTTACTTTGATACACTACTGTATATGTTTATGAATTCATAAATTCTGACTCATGAAATTTCTTGCAGACACTGGTGAAGATGGATGAGAGAAAATTGATTTTGACTTGGATAATGATGATCTACTTTTTAAGTAGAATTGTTACACGTTTATTCATTGTTTTTTTTGTTTTTTCAGACTTATTTGTTGTGGAGTAGCACATTTATATTTTTTGGATGATTTATGTTATTGTTTAAAATTCATGTTTATGTTAAACTGTGCTAACTATTATGAAAATGTGTAAAGTCGGAAACTTGTTTTTGATACTCTTCACTTTCTGCACTCTGAAACGTACACGTTATTTGTCACAAATATATGAGAAGATTGTTAGTGTATATTTGGACGAATAACGTGTTCGGAGGAATAACGGGTCAGTTCGGACACGTCTAGATCCGATACTCGTAGAAACTCCTTGGGTTTGCATATTTATACCCACCTAGGGGTAGCGGGTATGAGATTCCACTTAGATCCCTATCTGGATGTTTTGAGCAATAAACACACTACTATGACGAGATCAGACGGTGGTGGCGAGATCGGGCGGCTGCGGCGAGATCGGGCGGCTGCGGCGAGATCGGGCGGCGAGATCGGACGGCGAGATCGGGCGGCGGCGGTGAGATCTGTCGGCAGGAGCGAGATCGAGCGGTGGCGGCGATATCAGGCGGCGGCACTGAGCGGTGGCGAGAATGGGAGGCGGCGGTGAGATCGGGCGGCGGCGGGTCGGGCGGCGGCGGCAGGTCGGGTGGCGACAACGAGATCAGGCGACGACACGAGATCGGGCGACGCCGACCATAGTAAAAAACAGAATTCCATGAAATATTTATCTTTACTCATAAGAATTGATCATAGTACAAAATTAAATTTCATGAAATTGGACCAAGTTCAATTACGGGGAAATTCCTAACATCTGAACACTGGAATTAAAATTCGGTTGCTCCTGTTCAAATTCTTAATTCCAATTCCAAAGATTCTTAATTCAAATTCCAATTCCTGCCATATATGATTTAGACTTCGAAAAACTACCTTGTTCGGCACTTTCAGCCTGTAATTTGTGATTTCAGCCAGTTATCTCACAGCATTTTCAAAGATACTTACAAGAACAAAATAAATAGTAAAAAGATGTCAATAAGTACATTATCACTAGCGAACTAGGCCGAAATCTAGTGCACTTTTTGTAATAGGAATTTGGAAAATGCGTGTTTACATAATTGCAGGATTTTCCGTTGGGGACTCATTTTCTGTTAAACGGTTCATGTCAGATTCTTGTAATAGCTTCTAGTCTTGCCAATTTTCAGTTAAAAGATGGTGATTGTTAACCGCAACCCGTTATTTTGCTAATCGTACCCCAAAATCTTCCAATTTTTCACGCCTTTTCGAAATACGCCTTGTACATGCAATATACGGAAAAGTGTTCAACACGAAAATTGTAGATATCGGCGAGATCTACAACTTTCGTGTTGATCACTTTTCCTAAAAATGCATGTACAAGACGTACTTTGGAAATATACCCAGATTTTGCGCCTTTTTAAAATACGCTTTGTACATGCAATTTCAGGAAAAGTGTTCAACACGAAAGTTGTAGATCTCGTTGATATCTACAACTTTCGTGTTGAACACTTTTCCTGAAATTGCATGTACAAGACGTATTTCGAAAAGGCGTGAAAAATTGGAAGATTTTGGGGTGCGACTAGCCAATTACGGATTGCGGTTAACAATCACCTAAAAGATAGTATAATTTTAATGCTCAGGAGACACTTTCATTATTTTTAGATGATTGTTAACCGCAACTCGTGATTGGCTAGTCGCACCCCAAAATCTGTTAACTTTTCACGCCTTTTCAAAATACGCCTTGTACATGTAATTTCAGGAAAAGTTCTCAACACGAAAGTTGTAGATCTCGACGAGATCTACAACTTTCGTGTTGATCAGTTTTCCTAAAAATGCATGTACAAGACGTACTTTGAAAATATGTCCAGGTTTTGCGCATTTCAGATATACGGCTTGTACATGCAATTTCAGGAAAGGTGTTCAACACGAAAGTTGTAGATCTCGACGAGATCTACAACTTTCGTGTTGAACACTTTTCCTGAAATTGAATGTACAATGTGTATTTCGAAAATGCGTGAAAAATTAGGAGATTTTGGGGTACGACTAGCCAATAACAGAATGCGATTAACAATCGCCTATTTTTAATGGGAATGTGGAAATGAAGGCCTGAAATGAAAAATCTGAAAGGGTGTGACTAATTTACTCAAAATAAAAAAAATTGAGACTGGAATATTAAAGATACTCAAAGTTAATTTTTGAAATAGGCATCTTGCCTATTTAAAATTAAAATTAAAATACATAGAATATATTTATATATATTGATTAATCTACATTCTATAGTACTTTAAAGTGAACAAACGCACTTTTGTGCACCATTCACCCAACTTTATTCGTTTGTTACTATATTTTAAATTTTAATCTTTTGTTACTACATTTTAAATTTTAATTTTTTGAAAAAACATTTTTTTGGGTGACATTCATCCAATTTTCGGTTAAAAGATTGTATAATTTTAATGCTTAGTCAATACTTCCATTATTTTTAATGGGAAGATGGAAATGAAGGTCTGGAATGAAAAATCTGAAAGGTGCGACCGATTTACTCAAAATAAAAAAAAGTTGAGACTGAAATATTAAAGAGACTAAAAGTTAATTTCTGAAATATGCATTTTGCCTGTTTAAAATAAAAATTAAAAAACATAGAATATATCTATATATATTGGCTAATCCAATTTTAATCTTTTGTTAGGACATTTTAATATATATATATATATATATATATATATATATATATATATATATATATATATATATATATATATATATATATATATATATATATATATATATATATATATATATATATATATATATATATATATACACGAGTCGCAAGCACGGGCTTCCGGCCCGATGGATACGCGTCACAGTACCTGGCCGTCGACGGCGGGCTTCGCCCGCCCCACCACCCCGGCAGGCTCAGCCCGCACCCCCCGGCGGGCTCCGCCCGCCCAATTTAAAATTTTATATTAATTTAAACTAACATTTTTAAAATATTTTATAAAAATTATTTTATATAAATTTTATATAATTTTTATATTTTACGTTTTTAAAATCGTTGAACTCAACTAAAATCGTCGAACGGAGAACGCGCCCATGGTCACGCCTGTGACACCGAGCGTGACTCCTATCGTCGACCGGAATTCGTCGAACTCAACTAAAATCGTCGAACGGAGAACATGCCCCGGTCACGCCCATGGTCACATCCGTGACACCGGGCGTGACTCCTATCGTCGAACGGAGAACACGCCCCGGTCACGCCCATGGTCACGCCCGTGTCACCGGGCGTGACTCCTATCGTCGAACTCAACTAAAATCATCGAACGAAGAGAGAAGGATGCTGTTTTTTTTGGGTTTTTTTATTTGCAGACCTAAATCACTATTTGCAGTCCCAGATCCAACGGTTCAGAATAAAACAGTCAAATCCGATGACCCATATAAATAACCTATTTTTGAACTCATTGTTATTGACAGACCCTCATATTTCTTTTTAAAATAGTAATATATATATATATATATATATATATATATATATATATATATATATATATATATATATATATATATATATATATATACACACACACGAGCATCTTCGCACGGGCTATGCCCGTGCTCGATGCTCTAGGGCGGCCTTCGGCCGCATCTAGGCGGGCTTCACCCGCCTCTGAACGGGCTCCTCTCGTGCTCGATGCGTCGTCGCGGTCTGCGCCCGCATCAAAGCGAGATGCACCCACATCAAAACGTGGTGCACCCACATCAAGACGGGCAATGTCTTCAATATATACATATGAGTACTCAAAATGACCGTAAAAAAAATATAAATCAATATTTTACTTTTTTTTATAAAAAAAAATTACGCTTTGTCGTAAAAACATTAATTTCACGCAATCTTTCTTTCCTTCTTCTTTCTCTCTCTTTCCCATCTCTCCCCCCCTCTCTCTCCCTCTCTCTCCTCCCCCTTTCTCTTCTCCCTTCAGCCATCTCTCTTGCGTTCTCTCTCCCTCTCTCTCCTCCCCTCTCTCTCTTTCTCTCTCTCCCTTCTCTCTCTCCCCCAACTCTCTCCCCTCATCTCATGCTCTATCTCCTGATCCAATGACTCTTGTTTGATCTGTGGTATGCCTCCAAATACCTATATTACTTTATATAATAAGATAAAATAAAAATTATTTTATATGTTTTCTCTTTTATTTTTAAAAAGTGCGCGCTCTCTCATGCGCAAAGTCCCATCATAGTAGTATGTCTGTCGCTCGTTTCAATAAATATGATGATGAATAGGCCTTCAGATAAGTTGATCGGTCAATCGAATTGTTGAAATCAAAAACTAGTTCTAAGAGGAGTTCAGACCCAAGGGGGTAGCGTACAGCTACTTCTCTCAAGCGAGAGCACATGACCGGTTGCACGAAACTAAGAAACAGACCCTGAGCTGCAGTGAGGAGGCCCGCCACACACCCAGAAAATCTAAGAGAGCTTCTCCTCCCTAACCAAAGTTGAGTTGGGCACCTTGGAGGGCACTAGAATATAACCAAAGCCTACCGAAAAAGGAAGAAGCCAAAGAATCTGGATCCCCTCCAAAGGTGCTCTTGGGGTTTATTTATAGTTTTTCAAGTCTGACGTGCAAATATCAGAATTCGCCTTTTGGTTCTACTATACGTAGTCCAAATTGGTGTACCAACAACAAAATTTTGATGTTTGGAGAGGCTATTAGCAGACCTAAAGAGGTATATCCTAGGGGCCTGCACTCGCCCCTGAGAGTCTGGACTTGTCCTTAGATACCTGGACTTGCCCCTAAAAGCCTGGACTCACCCCTGTGAGCCTAGACTCACCCCTGGGAGCGTGGACTCACCCTTGGGAGGGGACTTCCTCTGCACTCGTCCTAGGGAGACGAGATCCTGCAGGCCATCCTTGTTCATCTCTGATCTCGACGAATTATGGGTTATACACTAATCATTATAACTACTCTTCTTAAACGTGGTTTTCAAAGCGCGCCAAGGTAACTACCATACAAGCAGCATGGGATAAAAGGCCTAATTGTGACTCTGAATCGAGCACCACAAGCGTGTTGGTTATGGCCTGAAACCATGTTTTCGCTAGGGGTTTGTATGAAAAATCGAAAACTGCCCAAACTGACAAAATTGCTCGAACCAAACAAAAATTCAACCGAACCAAAATTCAAACTGAACAAAATTTCAAACCGAACAAAAATTAAAACTGAAATGCTCGATTTGATGTATATATGATTTTTCATTTTGGATAACTGCCACCTTTTCGATTTGGTGCGATTTTTTATTTTAATAAACTACAAAAAATCGAATCGTACCTAGAAGTTGTTGTTGAAGCCAAAAATTGGCCTCAACGAGAGTTCGGACCTTGGGGTGTAACCGACACCTACTTCTCCCAAACCTCGACCCAAGACTAGCCACAAAGAACTGGAAACTGACCCTAAGCCCCAGCTGAGAGGTCCCTCCACTAACCCGGAAGTTCTCTGAGCGCTTTCCCTCCAAAGCCAATTGCTGGGCTAAGAGTACCTTAGAAAGCTCTAGAAGTCAAAATGAGAGTATGAGAGCATCCGTCTTCTGAGGTATCCTGTGGATTTATTTATAGATTTTCAATATCTGTTCTGCAAAAAACGTACTTCTACTGCCCTAAAATTACTAAAATGCTCATAGACTGGTCTGTCAATAGCCAAACTACGCTGTTCTGAGTAGCTAAATGCAGACCAGTGGTATTTAGGTAATTTCAGGTCTGAGTCCCACCTGGAGGAAGCTCTTCCTGCTGAGCTCTACGGGAACCCGACTTGCCCCGAGCGCAAGCCCTCATGCCTACACCGGGCGGGAATTAAATGCTGACTGGAGCGTTGAGTGGAGAAGCATCACTCAACGCCAAAGGCTGGCGAGAGCGTTGAGTGGAGAAGCATCACTCAACACCAAAGGCTGTTGGGAGCGTTGAGTGGAGAAGCATCACTCAATGCCAAGAGCTGGCGGGAGCGTTGAGTGGAGAAGCATCACTCAACGCCAAGGGCTGGCGGGAGCGTTTAGTGGAGAAGCATCACTCAATGCCAAGGGCCAATAGGCTTCCAACATCCTGAGGCGCGAGCCCGAGCACCTTCCCGGGGCGGGAGCCTTCCCGCTCTCCCTGATTCCGCCGTGGCCTGAGCCTTACATCTGTGTTCGACGATCAAACCTTAAGTTGAAGGCCCAGCTCAACGAGTTGAGCTCGACGAACTGGCGTTCGACGAACTACGCCTCCAGCTTGACCAACTGAGCTCGACGAACTGCGAGAGCCTTCCCGCCCACTTACGGCGAGAGCACTCCCATACGCTTTCTTACTTGACCCAATTATAAGTCCAAATCTAGCCCAATCTTGGTCCTCGGGTGATCTTGGTCCTACTCAGCGAATATGGGGTTGTACACAATCTCCGCTCTTAGCGAGCTAGCATTGCGCTCGAAAAGACACGTCCAACCGCAAATATTAGGTGAGTACCAGTTGACCTGGCAGGGAATCTTTCTGCAGACCCCACCTTCGTCCTATAAATATACAACTGAGTTTGTCTCTCAGGTCACCTCTACCGTAATTACACTCTGCTTGAGCCTCTGCAGTGCCATGAAAATGCGTGCCAAAAACGTTGACAAGCCGCTCTCGGCAGAGCTACAGGCCCGCCTCGCTGCGGCTCAGGCGCGGGCTCGCGCCAATTGCGCCAATGTTGCCCTTTGGCTGATGGGCAAGAGGCCCTCCGATGAGAAGGTAGTGAGGGAGAAATCCTCTGGCGAGAAGCCATCCAGCGAGAAGCCAACCGACGAGAGCTCCCGCCCAAAGAAGTAAAAGAAGAAGGCCAAGCCCGTCAGGCGAGACCTGTCGACGGAGAACCGAGAACTGCCTACCCCAACTCCTGAACGTGACGAGGTCCCTTCTTCGATGCCGGAGGTACCCTTCTCGCCTTTTGCCATTCCTGTTAGCGCAGAATGTTAAAAAGCTTGAACGTGGTTGCATACTAAAGTACCGCTCTTCTTGCAGGGGACGGTACCAAGAGATGTCGTCGACTCTCCACTGGCGGACACAGAGGTGACCCGCCTTCACAATAAGGGTCCACTGTCCGCTTCGGGGGATGCACCGCCGGTCACGGGGGCTACCATGCCCAATTCCCCAGCCGATCACGCTGATCTGATGCTCGATCTCACCATCCCTGCCGGAGTGGTTATCTCTGAGCCATCCGCTCCCGCTCTGGGATCACAACTTCCGGCGAGAGAGGGCGTCGCTGTTCTCTCCCAGGGCGAGACCGAGACCCCGGAGCGTAGAACATTTCGTACAGGCTGGGGCAAGCCGCTCCATCCGCTTTTCGGAAAGAGCTCGGAGGACAAGGCCTGCCCCTCTCGCCAACCATCGTGGGATGGTATCCATCGCTCCCCAGGTATGCGAGAACCTCCCAGCTTTCCTTCCACTCCTCTCCTATTCTGACCAAAATCTGTCCTCTAGAGCTGAAGGAGCAAGAAGCGGAAGGAGAAGGAGATGAAGATGAAGAAGATGAAGAAGAAGATGAAAAGGAAGACTCGCCCCTCCCCTCCACCAGCGAGATGGAGGACTTTTTCGAGGCCTCTGGAAGCGACAAGGCGCGGAGGCAGAGGATTGCGGGAGTCCTGTCAAAGCTTGTGCGACAGCAACGGGCTAACTCTGCAGCGGTGAAGAGTATCTACGAGACGATGGAGCGGCGGCTGGTGAACGTTGAGTGGGACTGCGCCTACCTCCTTGGCGGGGTGGAATCCCAGGATACACTTTCCGTCGAAACCTCCCCCGGAAGACACGTCGCGCGGATTTGAGATTACCTCTACCTGGCCATCCGGGGGATAACCACCCTGACGACTTTCTTTGACCCGCGAGACCCTCCAAGGTCTGGCAGACGAGAACTAGGCCGTTGGCGGTGGGTGCCGTACTGAGCCCTTGGGGCCAACCTCTTCTTTTCTCCTCCTCCCAGCCTACCCTTCCCCTTTGTACCCCTTGTGCCTTTCGGCATCGGACAATTATCATAAGGCTTATTTGTTATTATTATTATTATTATTATTATTATTATTATTATTATTATTATTATTCTTGGTATTGTCGTTTGGGGACTCTCGCCCGACGAGAGCCATTTTATATCTGTGTTATTTGACGTTTTGCGAATGGCCGATTTATACGCCTTGCTCAACACTTCTCGCGCACTGAGACAGTTTGTCGTTTTCCTAGCCCTCCCTGGTGGTTCTCGCTTCCTGTAGATCGAAGGAGAGATGACGGGACCGGACAGAAATCAAGGAGTCAAGACGTCCAGATTTGTTGACCCGTTGACCGTTCTCCCGCAGTATTTTTTAAGAAAACTCATAATTACCGTATCTTCTATAAATAGGCCGATCCACCTACCTCATTTACACTCCAGCATTTACTCCTTTCATCCCGAACCTTCGTCCCCCTTGTCCACTGCTTTCGCTGATCCCTGCGGCGCAAAGGCTCTCGCCTCCCCAACCTTTTTCTCATCTATTCTTCCCTTCAAGATGCCAGGCGAGAGCGAAGGTCATTCCAAGTGCGCGCCAACCTTCCTAGACCACGCCTTCCCCCCTACCGGCTCACATAGGCGGAATTCCTCACGATCACCCAAACCTTCATTCCATTGGGGTTCGTCGCGCGGAATCCTGGGAGGGAAGACAGGGTTAACCTTGCGCCAGAAGGGGAGCTCGCCATCCCCTTGGAGCAATTCGAGGCCGGCTTCCACCTCCTTCTCTAGCCGGAGGTGCACCAGGCCCTGCGTTATTACGGGGTAGTGTCGGCCCAGCTCAACCCCAATTCCATCGCCCTCCTGGTGTCTTTCGCCTGCTACATGCGGGCAGAAAGGATTGAGTTCAGCCTACAGATCTTCCGAAAGCTGTTCAACTTCCAGGTCAAGGGAGGGTCAGTTTTCCTTTCTGGACAGTCGGTGAAGACGGCGGGTCTTGCCAACAAGCATCATCAATTTGCGGAAAGGTTTGTTTTCGTCTCCTGTCCCTTCGACAACATTCCTCTCTCCCCCATTCAATATGACGATGCAACCTATAAGCCTCCAGCTCTCGGGGAGCGAGAGGGCACCCTCGTCGAGTTCTTTGGCTAAAAATCCTTTGAGGTCCCTTTCCTTCGGTGAGATCTGAATACCCTCCAACCGATTCCCCCCAGTGAAGGTAATTTTCTGGACTTAACTTGTAACCTTCCGCTTCGAGAGATAGGACTAATTAGCTATGAGACTCGCAGGTGAGTGAAATATTCCCCTACACTAGCCTTTCGATGAAACCAGGGCACTCGCCGACCCCTTGGCTCTCTCCAAGTATGCCGCAGCCGCATGCCGGGAGGAGCCGAGAACCTCTTCAACGCCAAGTGCCCCGAAGCGGAAACCCGGCTCCCACGCATCCCCTCCTCTCAAAAAATCGAAGCCGTCAGCCACGGACAAGGGCAAATCTATCGCACCGGCTCCCGCTGAGGTCCCCGCGGAGGCACCTTCTGTCGTGGACGAGATGGTCTCCACTCGGCCAGCCGCTGAGGCCCCCACCGAGACCACTTTAGTTGTAGGCGAGACAGGTGCCTCCCAGCCTGCCGTCAAGACCACTACTGAGTCCTTTCACAAGCTAGTACCAAAAGATCATCAGAATTTCGGCTTCGGCGAGAAGCATAAGGATGCGGAGGGCCAGCCCTTGATCCAGTGGGATCATACCTCCAACCGCATCGCGCTCTTCACACTTCTTGTTGGGTCTATTTATCCCAATATCCCAGATTTGTAAGAAGTCAAACGGGTTAATGACATACACACATAATATATTTGATGTGTGCTTTAGTTCATGCACGTAGGTTGTCCATGATTGGACAAGTAAAGAAATCAGTAAACTCAAATTTCGTCAAACTCAGCTCAGAGTTCGTCGAAATCAGCTTGCTGATCGTCGAGCTCAACTCAACATAAGCTTAAGAAATCAGGATACAAAATTCGTCGAACTTAGCTCGAAGTTTGTAGAGCTCAAGTTACAGTTCGTCGAGCTCAGCCCAAAGCTTGTCAAGTTAAAGCCAGAAAATATGTCTAAGTCATAAGCATTGAGTCCGTTGAGAAGAAGACATTGAGACTACTGAGACAGCTGAGACAGCTGGGAAGATAGCGTTGAGACAACTAAAGACAACTGAGAAGATATCGTTGAGACAGCTGAGACAGCTGAGAAGATGGAGTTGAGACAGCTAAGAAGATGGCGTTGAGATAGCTGATACAACAGAGAAAAAGTTAGCTGGAAACTTTCTAAGTCTAGAAGCGTTAAGTGAAGCAAGTTCAGTCAACGCTTGTAAATAAAGCAGGAAGCGCTGAGACAGTCAAGGGGTAAATAGATGAGAATAAAATTAGCTGGAATTTTTTAAGTCCAGAAGCGTTGAGTGAAGCAGGTTCACTCAACGCTTCTAATAAAGAGAAAAGCGCTAAAACAAATAATTGTCTCAGGTGATAAATGAAAAACCGCTGAGACCGCTGCGACAAATCCGCTAAGACAGTTAGAGTGGAAAACCGCTGAGACAACAGATAAGAGGAAAGCATTGAGACAAATGCTTGTCTCAGCTAATAATGGAAAACCGCTGAGACCACTGAGACAAAACCGCTGAGACCGCTGAGACAAAACCAGGAAATTTTTTAAGTCCAGAAGCTCTGAGAGCCAAGGCTGATGGCGTTGAGTGTCTCAACATCACTCAATGCTTGATGGGATTCATGAAAATTTTCTAAGTATAGATGTTGATGACCACTGATGACGTCATCAAAGTCAAAACTGCAGGAAGTATTTGCGGGAAAGCTGCTACAGCACCGAAAGATGTTTTGTCCCTTTCTGATGGAGTTGGTGCTCACCAATCCTTAGTGGGCCCACATACTATGGTGCCGTTGATTCAAATCAACGCATATAAAAAGGGGAAACAGTAAAGGATTATGGTTAACGAATCAAAGGAACAAGAAGAGAAACTGAAAGAGGAGGCTGAACATTTACTTCCGATCAAGCTTGAAAGCTGAAGTCCAGCCAAGATAGCCTGAAGGGAAGAAAGGATAGCTGAAACTCTTCAAGCTCAGCAAGGGTGTTCTCTACAGAACAATTTAGATGATTCATCTCTCAGCAAATTGGAAGCTGCTCATCAGTGCAGCAGTAATAAGTGATAGCTGTAGAAGAAGGCTGATTCCTTCTACAGCAGGTGAGCTGGACTGAAATCTGCTCGGTCCAACAAAGTTGACTCAGAGTTATTTCTCTGAGTCAGTAATTTTATTTTCTTCAACTCTGTATTTATTTCCTGTAGGATTCAGGTTTCCTGAATCTGAGTGTAGGGCTGTAACACCCCCTATCCGTCGCATAGCATATAGTAGTAGGTCCGGCCGGGGCCCGACGCCATATACCACAGACAGACCGGGTGGTTACTTATGGAAACCATCCAACCAATCTCAACGTCCTACACATAGCATTCTAGCGGAAGCAGTTTAAAAAGGTTGTAAACAAGAACCCAGCAACAAGCACGAATGTCCACTACTACGAAAATAGGAATGTTATTACAAAATACTCAAAACAAGCCTTAAGGCCTTACAAAATGTTTCACTAGACTGTTACATGTTTTACAAACCACGGCACGCAGGCTGGTCATACATGAATAAAGCAGTAAACACTTCTACTTGGGCCTTCAAGGGCCGGCTTCACAAAAAGGGCTTTAGCCCGCTATTGACCGCTCGGTCCAGCTGCACCTGCAAGCAACAAACCACCGCACGGTGGCAAAACAAGGCAACGGTCAGCAATGCTGACCAAATTATAACGATCCCGCCCCCAACTCGGGGCGGCGATGCTCCTTCCCTGCATTTCATTAGCATAAGCGAGTAATTTATAACCATAGCCATAACATCACAGACGTTGGCTCGTACGGCCACACGCCCCGTGCACTCAGGGCACATTCTCGGTGAACCGGTCGATGTCACGTCAATTTAAGCCATTAACATTCCAGACTCACCACCGCCACTTAGACGGCCAAACCTATGAGCAATTTGTCTTCTTGGCATGGGTCACGTCAATTTAAGCCATTGACCATCGAAGACTCACATCTATACCAACGGCAAGTGCCACGTAACCTTAGTTCTCTTTAACCGAATGACATAAAGCGGGTACGGTTCCATCTAACCCGTGCTCACATCGCAACGACAATTTAAGCCATTTGCACGGGTCAAACTTTCGCCGAGTCCCATTCTATCGCAAGTCACATAACTCGGTTATGTTCAAGTTGGCTCTCAGGCCACCAAGTTGGCAAGATCTCGTATCCGCCCAGTTTTCCGGGTGCACCTTTGGGTTAGTCCCCAAGGCTCCCTGCTGCAATCTACCGCGTAGAAAACCCGAAAACAACCAATAGCACGGAGTCTTCTCCGGCCTTAAGCAATGCAACATCACCGATCCAGACTAACATGTCCGGGTAGGCTTCACACATCATGCCTATGTCCGTTCTCGCATACGGACTCTAAACAACGGGGACTTCACATATCTACCCGAAGGAACGCCTCCAACTCTCCGCAAACTCGCGAGAGCGGGCTTCCTATGCTAGGAAAGAGAGCTATTCGTGCTCAAGATGAGGATCGTTACCCTTGAGTTCCTCTTTGGCGCCATCGAAAAGTAATCGGATAGAAATCACCGCACTAGCGTTGCCTCCGTGGATCCGGAGTCGGCTTGCGATTCGGAGCTCCGAAGCTCCTCCAATGGCGGATCTAGCTCCTTCTTCTTCCCTTAGCTCTTCTCTCTCTCCAAGGAACATCCCCCAACCGTTGGATCTCAAGTCAACCCACGGGTATATCCCTTCAGGAACATCCCCCAACCGTTGGATCTCAAAACAAGGAAACGAACGGCTTTGATTCGGGGCTGAAATGCCCAATCTGGACCGAACACGGCCTGGCACACGCCCGTGTCCAGGGCCGTGTGCCGCATTCGCCGTCAAAATCGAATCTCCTGGAACCTCACACGGTATCGAACACGCCCGTGTTCGAGCTGACACGCCCGTGTTCCCCTTCACACGGCCGTGTAGCCGGCCGTGTACCCCATGATTTTTCCCCATTTTCAACCCGAGCACTGCACGGGTTCTAGGACACGCCCGTGTCCTTACCCGTGTCACCTTGACACGCCTGGACCCCAGGCCGTGTACACGGGACATTTCGTCGAGGGAAGATCGACGACTTGATGACACGGCCTTGGACACGCCCGTGTCCTAGGCCGTGTGCCTTGTCTCGACGATCGTAGAGTGAATCTCGACGACTCCCCGGGACGATCGTCGACACGGGTCGACACGCCCTGCGACACGCCCGTGTCGCAGGCCGTGTGCCCATTCTCGACGAATCATCGAGTATAACTCGACGACTCACGGCTAAGTGTCGACACAGGTCGACACGCCCTGCGACACGCCCGTGTCGCAGGCCGTGTGCCCTCTCTCGACGAATCGTCGAGTCAAACTCGACGACTTCGCGGCTAAGTGTCGACACGGCTTGACACGCCCTGGGACACGCCCGTGTCCCAGGCTGTGTGCCTGCTGCCAGAACCTAAACTGGCCCAAAACGTCCCCCTTTTGCTCCTTTGAGTTTCGGGACGTTACAACTCTCCCCCTCTTAAAAGAATTTCGCCCACGAAATTACATAAAGGAAAGACACGTACAAAACCAAAATTTGTACCTGAGCGGAACAACTCCGGATATTCGTCAAGCATAGTCTGCTCTCTCTCCCAAGAGAGCTCCTCACGACCACAATTGTCCCACCGGACTTTGACCATCCTGATCTCTTTATTGCGTAGCCGCTTGACCTCCGAGTCCTCAATCCGCACAGGCTTGACCTTTGTCGTTAGCCCACTATCCACCGGTACTTGATCAACCGCGATCACTTGCGTAGGCTCTTGCACCGCCTTCCGAAGCACCGAAATATGGAATACATCATGTAAACCACTTAGCTCCACTGAAAGCTTCAGCCGATAGGCCGCTTCCCCAACTCGCTCCAGAACCTCAAATGGTCCAAGGTATCTTGGGCTTAGCTTTTTCAATCGCCGCACCCGCGAGACACCCTTGAACGGCTTGATTTTCAAGTATACATAATCGCCCACAGCGAACTCCATGTTCCTGTGCTTGGCATTATAGTACTTTGCTTGCAGGTCCTGAGCGATAAGCAACCTCTCCCGAATGGTTCTCACCAAAGAAGTAGCACCCTCTACTTCCGATCGCTTATACAACTTTGACTCACCCGTTTCTATACAAGACAACGGCGTGCGACATCTTCTACCATATAGGGCCTCGAAAGGCGCCATCTGAATACTTGCTTGGTAGCTGTTGTTGTATGCGAACTCCACCAAATAAAGGTGGTCTTCCCATTGCTTTCCAAAATCCAAGACACACATGCGAAGCATGTATTCCATGGTTCTATTAACCCTCTCGGTCTGCCCATCCGTTTGTGGATGGAAGCCTGTGCTAAACTTCAGCTTTGTTCCCAACATTTGCTGCACCAGCCTCCAATCATTGGACGTGAACCGCCCATCTCGGTCACTCACGATGCTGCGGGGCACACCATGAAGCCGTACTATGTTATCCACATAAAGCTTTGCCAGCTTCTCCACCGGATCATCCTTCCTATGCGGAATAAAATGCGATACCTTCGTTAATCGATCAACAACCACCCAAATGACGTCATTTCCCTTTTGCGACCGTGGCAAACCGTGCACAAAGTCCATAGAGATGTAGTCGAATTTCCACTCCGGAATAGGTAAGGACTTAAGAAATCCTCCCGGCTTTTGGCACTCCGCCTTTACCAAGGCGCAAGTTTGACACTTCGCCACGTATAGTGTAACGCCCCGAAACTCAAAGGAGCAAAGGGGGACGTTTTGGGCCAGTTTGGGTTCTGGCAGCAGGCACACGGCCTGGGACACGGGCGTGTCCCAGGGCGTGTCAAGCGTGTGTCGACACTTAGCCGCGAAGTCATCGTGTTTTACTCGACGATTCGTCGAGAGTGGGCACACAGCCTGCGATACGGGCGTGTCGCAGGGCGTGTCAACCCGTGTCGACACTTAGCCGTGAAGTCGTCGAGTTATACTCGACGATTCGTCGAGAATGGGCACACGGCCTGCGACACGGGCGTGTCGCAGGGCGTGTCGACCCGTGTCGACGATCGTCCCGGGGAGTCGTCGAGATTCACTCGACGATCGTCGAGACAAGGAACACGTCCTAGGACACGGGCGTGTCCAAGGCCGTGTCAACAAGTCGTCGTTCTTCCCTCGACAAAATGTCCCGTGTACACGGCCTGGGGTCCAGGCGTGTCAATGTGACACGGGCAAGGACACGGGCGTGTCCTAGAACCCGTGCAGTGCTCGGGTTGAAAATGGGGGAAAAATCATGGTGTACACGGCCGGCTACACGGCCGTGTCAGGTGGAACACGGGCGTGTCAGCTCGAACACGGGCGTGTTCGATACCTGTGTGAGGTTCCAGGTGATTCGATTTTGACGGCGAATGCGGCACACGGCCATGGACACGGGCGTGTGCCAGGCCGTGTATGGCCCAGATTGGGCATTTCAGCCCCGAATCAAAGCCGTTCGTTTCCTTAGGTTGAGATCCGACGGCTGGGGGTTATTCCTGAGAGAATATACCCGTGAGTTGACTTGGAAAACCTCACTTTTCTTCACTTGTTCTCTTTCTAAATCCTTGGAGAGAGGAGAGCTAAGGCAAGAAGAAGAAGAGCTAGATCCGCCATTGGAGGAGCTTCGGAGCTCCGAATCGCAAGCCGACTCCGGATCCACGGAGGCAATGCAAGTGCGGTGATTTCTATCCGTTTACTTTTCGATGGCGCCAAAGATGAACTCAAGGGTAACGATCCTCATCTTAAGCATGAGTCGCTCTCTTTCTTAGCATAGGAAGCCCGCTCTCGCGAGTTTGCGGAGAGTTGGAGGCGTTCCTTCGGGTAGATATGTAAAGTCCCCGTTGTTTAGAGTCCGTATGCGAGAACGGACGTAGGCATGATGTGTGAAGCCTACCCGGACATGTTGGTCTGGATCGGTGATGTTGCATTGCATAAGGCCGGAGAAGACTCCGTGCTATTGGTTGTTTTTCGGGTTTTCTACGCGGTAGATTGCAGCAGGGAGCCTTGGGGACTAACCCAAAGGTGCACCCGGAAAACTGGGCGGATACGAGATCTTGCCAACTTGGTGGCCTGAGAGCCAACTTGAACATAACGTGGTTATGTGACTTGCGGTAGAATGGGACTCGGAGGAAGTTTGACCCGCGCAAATGGCTTAAATTGTCGTTGCGATGTGAGCACGGGTTAGATGGAACCGTACCCGCTCTATGTCGTTCGGGCTAGAGAGACCTAAGGTTATGTGGCACTCGCCGTTGGCATAGATGTGAGTCTTCGGCGGTCTATGACTTTAATTGACGTGACCCAGGCCAGGAAGATGAATTGCTCATAGGTTTGGCCGTCTAAGTGGCGGTGGTGAGTCCGGAATGTTAATGGCTTTAATTGACGTGACATCGACCGGTTCACCGAGAATGTGCCCTGAGTGCACGGGGCGTGTGGCCGTGCGAGCCAACGTCTGTGATGAAATGGCTATGGTTATGTAAATTGCTCGCTTATGCTAATGAAATGCAGGGAAGGAGCATCGCCGCCCCGAGTTGGGGGCGGGATCGTTATAATTTGGTCAGCATTGCTGACCGTTGCCTTGTTTTGCCACCGTGCGGTGGTTTGTTGCTTGCAGGTGCAGCTGGACCAAGCGGTCAATAGCGGGCTAAAACCCTTTTTGCGAAGCTGGCCCTCGAAGGCCCAAGTAGAAATGTTTCTGTTTTATTCATGTATGACCGGCCTGCGTGCCGAGGTTTGTAAATCATGTATTATTCAAGTGAAACACTCTGTAAGGCCTTAAGGCCGATTTTGGGTATTTTGTATAACATTCCTAATTTTGTAATAGTGGACATTCGTGCTCTAATGCTGGGTTCTTGTTTACAACTTTTATAAACTGCTTCCGCTAGAATGCTCTGTGTAGGACGTTGAGATTGGTTGGATGGTTTCCATACGTAACCACCCGGTCTGTCTGTGGTATATGGCGTCGGGCCCCAGCCGGACCTACTGCTATATACTATGCGACAGATAGGGGGTGTTACATATAGCGCCACATCCTTCTTTAAACCCGGCCACCAAAACAGTTTCTTCACATCACGGTACATCTTTGTGCTCCCCGAGTGAATCGAGTACTTGGTATGGTGTGCCTCGTACAACAACTCCACCCGTAAATTACCCACACTTGGGACGCACAAACGACCGTCTCTCCGAAGCAATTCGTCCGCCACGACGAATTGGGAATTTGACCCATCCAGAGCCTCTACCATGAACTGCTTCATATGAGTATCCATATCCTAAGCCCGCCGAAAACGATCAGCCAGGTCATATTGGACTTCAGTCCAATTCAGAACTGCTTCAGCACTTGATTGCTTGTCCACACAAACGATCCCCAACGCCTCCAACTCTCGCACCAACCGCTCATCATGCACCGATAGCCAATTGGCTCGAGCTGGAGCTTGGCGACTCACCGCGTCAGCAACCCTTTCCTTTTATCAGGCGCGTAGTGGATCTTGAATGTATAGTCTCCCAAGAACTCCATCCATCTACGCTGCCGTAAATTCGGATCCTTCTGATCAATCAAATACTTCACGCTCTTGTGACCGGCGTAGAGATCCATTTTCACACCGTATACAATTATGCCTCCATAGCTTCAAGACAAAACTCAGGGTCATACACTATTACGCTTCCGTGTTGCAGTAGCACGCAACCCAAACCGCTGCCCTAAGCATCATTATAAATCTCATTGCCTTCGGTTCCACTCGGCGAAGTCAGCACAGGCGCCGTAGTCAACCGACATTACAACTCCTCAAAAGCTCGCGCGCACTCTGGCGTCCAAAAGAACTTATGCTCCTTCCTCGTCAACGTAGTGAGAGGTAATGCTATCCGCGAGAAGTTCTCCACGAAGCGCCTATAGTAGCCGGCAAGCTCCAGAAAACTCCGGACTTCCGCTACCGAAGCAAGCTCAGGCCACTCCCGTAGCGCAACAATCTTCGCCGGATTCACAGCAATACACTCTCCACTTACTATATGCCCGAGGAACACCACTGCGGATAGCCAAAACCCGCACTTCGAGAACTTGGCATAGTACTGAATTCTCCTTAGCGTTCCCAACACCAAATGAAGATGCCTGCAGTGATCTTCCTCACTATGCGAGTACACAAAAATATCGTCGATAAAGACGATCACGAAATGGTCCAAGTACTCCCTGAAAGTCTTGTTCATCAAATCCATGAACACTGACGGCGTATTTGTCAGCCCAAACGGCATGACCCTAAACTCGTAGCGTCCGTATCCTGTACTGAACGTTATCTTAGGGATATCTCTCTCCCTTAACTACTTTAGAGTACGGCGTTGGCCCGACCAACTGATCACAAAGATCATCGATCCTTGGGATTAGGTACTTGTTCTTTGCCGTCACCTTGTTGAGCTCCCGATAATTAATACATAGCCCCAAGCTTCCGTTTTTCTTCTCACGAAAGAGGGTCGGTGCGCTCCAAGGAGAAGGACTTGGACGCACATACCCTTGCTCCAACAACTTTTAGAAGTTGCACCTTCAGCTCCGCCATTTCCGTTGGCGCTAGCCGACAAGGAGAGCGTGACACAGGCTGTGCACCTGGTACAAGCTCAAACATGGAATCTATCTCCTGTCGAGGCGGGGCTCCAGGAAGATCTCTAGGGAACACATCAGGGTACTTCGATACCACTGAAATACAATCCAATGTGGGCTTCGGCTTTGCAACCTCCACTAGTGTAAAGAACAGTTCTGCTCCGGCACGAACCGCCTTCACCACCTGAAGAGCAAACGCCAACGTCTTGCTCGACCTCTTCGAGCCCGTAAAGGTCATCTCACGACTTGCTCCCGGCTTGGCTTCCTTGCTACCGCATCTATATTGGCTTGCTGCTCCGAGAGCCAGTCCATACCAAATATAACGTCGAACTCCTAATTCCCAATCCAAAGCTAAGCGCAACAGCGTCTACCCGCGCACAATGAGCACCATTGGACTATAACGCATCCAATATGTCTTTCACCATCGAAGGAGGTACTCCGACGCACAATATAATTCCTAATAAAGGAATGTGAAGCTCCCTAAACGAACGGTGCTCTCGCAGATAAAGTAAAGTCGCAACAAAGCTTAACACAGATAGTTCTAAGCTAACATGCACAAGGGCGACAAGTATTTAAGGCAAAACTATCTTTAAACCATACCTGTCGTCACGACGCCGTGCTTCCTCCAGGGCTTTAGGCACTCACAAGCATAATGCCCCGGCTCCCCACAGTTGAAACATGTGCCCGGGGTCTGACCCGTAGTCGCCCCAGAAGCACCAGAAAGAGCTTGACCCGAAGTCCTAGGCTTCTTATACCATTTACGATATGCAGACTTTGAGGTGTTCGGCACTTTGAATGTCATTTCCTTTGCACTAACATCCTTGACTGCACCTGACATAGCCTCCTTACCCTTCCGAGCGCCATTCCAACAGTCTCGGGCAAAGTGCCCTCTCTTTCCACAAGTATAACAAGTGTAAGTAGTTTTACTAGTCGATTTCATAGCCCCTTTCTCCAGCTTTCTGCCGGATGCAGCTCTTATGGGGTTTGAATAGTTCGATACCATGGTCGCTGGCATCGGGAGGGTCTTCCTCAGATCTGCCTCCAAAGATCTAGCTGATTCCACCAAGGCTCGGAATCCCAATAACTCTGGTCCTAGCAGTAGAACTCGTAACTCGGCACGTAGGCCACTATAAAACCTATCGACTGTAGCTTGCTCATTATCCACCTCGAAGCATGGGTAGCGGCTTATCATAAGAAATGCTTGCAAATATTCCTCAACTGTGCGCGCTCCCTGCACTAAATGCATATTCATCTGCTGCCCCAATGGTCTACCAAAGGTCATCTGCTGCATCGCGCCCACCGGCGTTGAGGCCACAACAGGTGCGCAGGGTTGTACATTTCCTCCAAACTGTGCACCCGTCACAGTGAACACCGCTTCTACGATCCTTCTAACGGTTTCATACGAAGGAGGAGGCTCAAACACCTCACCGGGTGCACTATGCTCCTCAGAAACCGGACATTCTGGCTGTCCAGCACCGCTTCCGGTCACCTATAGTGGTACAAAACACCGTCAAGCGACCAAATAAAATTGCGAACAGCAATTATAGGAACACGCAGGTTCCTCAAACACGAGTATTTTCATTCCTAAGTGGACATTCATGGGTTCTTTTACCGTTATAACGATGACGCACACAATGTGCTCACCACCCCTTAAAAAAAATTCGTCCACGAATTCAGCTTAAGTCCGACCAAAACCAGTAGTCTGATACCAAATTGTAACACCCCCTATCCGCCGCATAGCATATAGCAGTAGGTCCGGCCGGGGCCCGACGCCATATACCACAGACAGACCGGGTGGTTACTTATGGAAACCATCCAACCAATCTCAACGTCCTACACAGAGCATTCTAGCGGAAGCAGTTTAAAAAGGTTGTAAACAAGAACCCAGCAACAAGCACGAATGTCCACTACTACGAAAATAGGAATGTTATTACAAAATACTCAAAACAAGCCTTAAGGCCTTACAAAATGTTTCACTAGACTGTTACATGTTTTACAAACCATGGCACGCAGGCCGGTCATACATGAATAAAGCAGTAAACACTTCTACTTGGGCCTTCAAGGGCCGGCTTCGCAAAAAGGGCTTTAGCCCGCTATTGACCGCTCGGTCCAGCTGCACCTGCAAGCAACAAACCACCGCACAGTGGTAAAACAAGGCAACGGTCAGCAATGCTGACCAAATTATAATGATCCCGCCCCCAACTCGGGGCGGCGATGCTCCTTCCCTGCATTTCATTAGCATAAGCGAGTAATTTATAACCATAGCCATAACATCACAGACGTTGGCTCGTACGGCCACACGCCCCGTGCACTCAGGGCACATTCTCGGTGAACCGGTCGATGTCACGTCAATTTAAGCCATTAACATTCCAGACTCACCACCGCCACTTAGACGGCCAAACCTATGAGCAATTTGTCTTCTTGGCATGAGTCACGTCAATTTAAGCCATTGATCGCCGAAGACTCGCATCTATGCCAACGGCAAGTGCCACGTAACCTTAGGTCTCTTTAACCGAACGACATAAAGCGGGTACGGTTCCATCTAACCCGTGCTCACATCGCAACGACAATTTAAGCCATTTGCGCGGGTCAAACTTTCGCCGAGTCCCATTCTATCGCAAGTCACATAACTCGGTTATGTTCAAGTTGGCTCTCAGGCCACCAAGTTGGCAAGATCTCGTATCCGCCCAGTTTTCCGGGTGCACCTTTGGGTTAGTCCCCAAGGCTCCCTGCTGCAATCTACCGCGTAGAAAACCCGAAAACAACCAATAGCACGGAGTCTTCTCCGGCCTTAAGCAATGCAACATCACCGATCCAGACTAACATGTCCGGGTAGGCTTCACACATCATGCCTATGTCCGTTCTCGTATACAGACTCTAAACAACGGGGACTTCACATATCTACCAGAAGGAACGCCTCCAACTCTCCGCAAACTCGCGAGAGCGGGCTTCCTATGCTAGGAAAGAGAGCTATTCGTGCTCAAGATGAGGATCGTTACCCTTGAGTTCCTCTTTGGCGCCATCGAAAAGTAATCGGATAGAAATCACCGCACTAGCGTTGCCTCCGTGGATCCGGAGTCGGCTTGCGATTCGGAGCTCCGAAGCTCCTCCAATGGCGGATCTAGCTCCTTCTTCTTCCCTTAGCTCTTCTCTCTCTCCAAGGAGTTAGAAAGAGAACAAGTGAAGAAAAGTGATGGATTTCTAAGTCAACCCACAGGTATATCCCTTCAGGAACATCCCCCAACCGTTGGATCTCAAAACAAGGAAACGAACGGCTTTGATTCGGGGCTGAAATGCCCAATCTGGACCGAACACGGCCTGGCACACGCCCGTGTCCAGTGCCGTGTGCCGCATTCGCCGTCAAAATCGAATCTCCTGGAACCTCACACGGGTATCGAACACGCCCGTGTTCGAGCTGACACGCCCGTGTTCCCCTTCACACGGCCGTGTAGCCGGCCGTGTACCCCATGATTTTTCCCCATTTTCAACCCGAGCACTGCACGGGTTCTAGGACACGCCCGTGTCCTTACCCGTGTCACCTTGACACGCCTGGACCCCAGGCCGTGTACACGGGACATTTCGTCGAGGGAAGATCGACGACTTGATGACACGGCCTTGGACACGCCCGTGTCCTAGGCCGTGTGCCTTGTCTCGACGATCGTAGAGTGAATCTCGACGACTCCCCGGGACGATCGTCGACACGGGTCGACACGCCCTGCGACACGTCCGTATCGCAGGCCGTGTGCCTATTCTCGACGAATCATCGAGTAAAACTCGACGACTCACGGCTAAGTGTCGACACGGGTCGACACGCCCTGCGACACGCCCGTGTCGCAGGCCGTGTGCCCTCTCTCGACGAATCGTCGAGTCAAACTCGACGACTTCGCGGCTAAGTGTCGACACGGCTTGACATGCCCTGGGACACTCCCGTGTCCCAGGCCGTGTGCCTGCTGCCAGAACCTAAACTGGCCCAAAACGTCCCCCTTTTGCTCCTTTGAGTTTCGGGGCGTTACAAGGGCACTTTGTACCTGAGCTGTAGGTGACAAATTTGTCACTGAGGTAGGTGCCCGGAGGGGCATTGAGGTAGTATCCAAGTGAGGATCTGATGTAACATCCGAAATCACACTAGGCCCCTCGTGCGTGTTTCTTTGAGTCAGGAGAGTGACTGGGGTTCAGGGGAGTGCTGATAACTGGGCAGCACATGTGTATAGGTTTTGTAACACCCGAGTCTTTGGTCGACACAATGGTGATTGTGTTGACACACTGGTGCAATGTATCGACACACTGGTGTCGGCACAGTGTGTTGACACACTGCACCAGTATGTCGACACTGCACCAGTGTGTCAACACATTGATGTAGTGTGTCGACGCAGTGTGTCGACACATTGGTGTCGACACACTGGTGTCAACGCAGTGTGTCGACACACTGGTGTCGACATAGTGTGTCAACGCAGTGTGTCGACACACTGGTGCAGTGTGTCTACACACTAGTGCAGTGTGTCTACACAGTGTGTCGACACAGTGGTGTCGACACAGTGGTGTCGACACAGTGTGTCGACACAGTGGTGTAGACACAGTGTGTCGACACAGTGTGTCGACACAGTGGTGTCGACACACTGTCGACACAATGGTGTATGACACGGGTAGCGACACGGGCGTGTACCTACCCGTGTGTGTGTGTGTGTTGAGTTGAACTCGACAGAGCGTGTCGAGATCGACGAACTGTCTATCGAGATCGGCGAATTGTATGACACGTGTAGAGATACGGGCGTATCCCTACCTATGTGTCGGTTTGTCGAGTTGAGTTTGTCGAGATGCATCCAGAGAAGAACACGACCGTGTCATGTGGATACGGGTGGGGACACGGGCGTGTCCCTACCAGTGTCGAGTGTTGAACCGACACTGAAACCATTGTTGACGCTTCACCCGAAGCAGGACATGGGTAAGGACACGGACGTGTCCCTACCCGTGTCAATTTTCATATATAAGGGGAAGTGAAAACCCTAGCCGTTTCCATGCTCATTTTATCCCCTATTTTATGAGAGAAACTCTTGTGAGAGAAGAAAGTTGCTGGATCTAGTTCTAGAGGAGAAGATCCGCCGTCGCCGTGAAGGAGAAAATGTCGCCGAGAAGAGTTACACGATCCATGGCCGAAAATAGTGGAAACGCCGGAAATGAGGTGAGCTTCCTCCCCTCTCCCTTGGTGCTAGATCTGTAGTTATCTAGGCGAGATGTCGACTCAAAAGAGTCTAGACTTGCGAGATGGTGATTTCTCTAGGAAGATACCATCCTAGGGCTTGTGCTCTAAGGCTAGTTGTGTCTTCAACCTCTCCAACCTTCTATGCGAAGATGGGGGATGGCTTCGTGGAGAGTAAAGGCCTCATGAGGGTGAATAAGGGTGGAGGAACTTCTGGTGTGATTTTGGAAGACCAACTTGAGGAGGAAGATGAACCTATGTCGTTCATTCCTCCTTAAGATGCGTGCAGAATCTGTGTTCTGCGCGCAGTAATCTTCTTGGCCATTTTCTGATGTGATATGGCCAGATCTGGGCTTTTGACTAAACACGAAAGTTGAAGCCCTTGAAAATACCTTTCGAACGAGTGGTTGCACGTCTTCATGCGAAGTATGTAGCCATAGAAAAGTCTGAACGAACATGACATCTGATAAATCCTGCATGCAGAAATTGTGTTCTATATGCAGCGGATTCAAGGCTGATTTCAAGTTTGATACTCTTGAATATGGGTTGTGGTCTGAACTTAAAAGTTGTAGCCCATGGAAAGATCTTTCCATCAAGGGGTTACACGTCTTCACCGATTTCCTGTAGCTTCGGGAATCTCCGATTGAAGTTGCTGTCCAGATTTATTCTGCACTTAAATTTTGGATTTTTATATAATATGAACTTGGATTCGGTGGAATTAATGTTGCAAATTTAACTCGATATTTTGGTGAACTATTTTATGTTAACCACCGTAGTGTTATGAATGATGAAGGTTACTAATTGGATTTCATATAACTGAATTGTGAAGCAAGCTTATTTGAATAAAGTGACTTGTTAGAAATTGGTAGACTATTATTTATGTGCATTATGTTATATTATGTTGAAATCATTTGGAATGACATATAGAATGATAAACTATGGTCATGAGTATATTTGAGGGTTGGAATGAAATTTAGTAGTCCAATACTTAGAGCGTAGTCTCCCTACGGGTAGTATTGTGGAGGGATGTAAGTGCGGTGTTGACCGTCACTAGTTGGGTTCGAGTTGAGATGAGGTATAGATGGATGGTTGTGTTGTGTCCTCATGCTTACTTCCGAGGCCCCTTCCATACCACGATGATGTGGAATTTGCATGCGGTGTGAGTCGACACACGGTGTCGTAATCCTGGGTTAAGGATAGTGTGGCAGGTCTACGGGCTCGCTGATCGTCACACCGACGGGAGTTGACAATTAGACTTTGGGCGGTTGGGCTGTGTCCTCGGTGTTCACGTCCAGAGGCCCCTTCCATGCCAAGTGAACGGTTGGGCTGTGTCCTCGTGCTTTCTTCTGAGGCCACTTCTGGGTCATACTAGGCCAGTTCGGGCTGTGTTCTCGGTGCACATCTACCCGAGACCCCGCTAAGCCATAGTACACATGGGCTCCGCTGTTGTGTTCTTAGCATTGAGGTATACGGAGGCCTAGGTGAAGTAGTGTGGATACCCGCCTAGTAGTAGAGATGTCCGCTCTACTATCACCGCTGGCCACGACGGCTGAAGCCTGAGAGGTTAGCTACCTGCTCGAATAGTGGGAACTATAGTCTGTGTCGACATAGCAATTGCATGTGTGTGATCATGGGGTGAGTCATTGAATAACATAAATACCATTACATATCATTGCATAAACAAGATCCTCATCGTATAAGTTTGTATGGGCATTCTTATATGATGAGTTACTTTTATGTAACCCGATCCTTAACTTATAAGCTTGTATGGGCATCCTTATAAGTTAAGTTACTTTCCTACTGTAGATACTTGTACTTGATAGTTTATTATTGTTTATGTGGAACTGCTAGAATATAATGCTATTAATCTTATTATACCATTACCACCTGCTTGTACCTGTTATAGTATTTATTATACTTGTACCCGTGTTCCTTTCTCCGCCCGGTGCCGAGGAGTCGCCGGGGGAGCGGATGTGAAGCCACTTAGTCTTTTCGACTAACGGTTGCTACGTCTTCCTTTTTAGGAGGTCACCCCGCAGGTAGAGCAGCCGCAGACTTTGCAGCAGGACAACTAGGCCAGGACGACAGGGACTGATGTGACGGTGTCGTCGCTACTGTCGGTTATGGATGTGAGTGTTGTGAGATTTTGATGTAGCCCATTTGGGCAATTTTATAGCTGTACTCTGATATTGTAGAAGCATGTTTTAGCTTCTCTATTTTGTTGTACTTTGGACATTTATGCTTGGTGTGGATTTGACTTCTTGTTTATATTTTGGTTGGGTTGGCATGTGTACATTGATATTGGTTGTAGCCGGCGGAATAGGCGACTTGTGGTACAGGTTATCCCGTGTGCTAATGCTACCGCAAGGCGGCTGTTCAGGGCATAAGACCCCCCCCCTTCGTGCCGTGTTTTGGGATCCGGGAGGGGGGGTCTTACATCTGAGCTGTAGGGCTTAAGTGACGGAGGTAGGAGAGTGTTGCTCTCTGAGTGTGGGGTATTTGTGCCTGAGGGAGGTGACAAGCTTGTCACTGAGCTGTAGGTGCCTGGAGGGGCATTGAGGTAGGTACCTGGAGAGGTACTGAGTTGTAGGAGTGCTGCAACACTCTGAGAGTAGGGCCTTGTGCCTGAAGTTGTGGGGCTAAAAAGCCTGAGCTGTAGGTCTTAGATATAAGGCTGAGGTAGGTGGCTTGCGAGTCACTAAGTTTAAGAGCACTACAGAGCTCTGAGGTAGGATCCTTTGGGATCTGGGGTAGGGCTGTCCTCCCAGCCTGAGTGTAGGGCTTAACAGCTTGAGGTAGGTGGTTTGCTGACCACTGAGAGTATGCCCTTGTGGCTGAGAAGTGAGTCTTGGAGGAGACTTGAAGATCCTACGTGATCTGAGGTGTAAGCTCTTAGGAGCAGTTTGGAGAAGCTGTGCCGAGTCCAACAAATAAGCTTGGATAGGTGGAGAGGGAAAGTGGATGTACCCAATTGGGGAACCACTATAAATTCTGTTGTTTGCTGTGTTTGCTTGTTTTTCTCTTTGATTGCAGGACTTAAGGACAAGCTCTAGTTAACATAATTTGAAAACAGCAAAAGAGATATTAAAAGCTCAAAGACATATTCACCCCCCTTTAGGTGATTAGCTAACCAAAACTTAAATAACTTTCTAGTGGTATCAGAGGAAGGTTCCTCAAAAATGATTTAGCAATCTGAGTATACCTCCAAGGTTAGCTAAAAGATAAGAAATGGGGTCTGGTGTAAATTACAATGAATTATGAGCCATGAAGTTGCCAATCTGCAGAAAGGAAGAGTTTGGGCTTTGGAAGAAAAAGGTCAGGATATTCATCAAAGTTGCTGACCATAGGATCTTCATTACAGTCAAAGAGGGACCCTTCATCTCATGAAGATCTCAGTTCCGGATGCCAACATCTATACTCCCAAATCATATGAAGAAATGAACAAGAATGAGCTCCTCCTTGCCTCGATGGACAAGAAAGCTCAAAATATCAATGCTAGTGCAGTAGATGATCCTACATTCCAGAATTTGGTGCACTGGAAGACCTCAAAGGAGATGTGGGACACCCTAGTGGTGTTCATGGAGGGATTAGAAGAGGTGAGGGATGACAGGAAATCCATGCTCAACCAGGAGTATGAGGCCTTCAGACAAGGAAAGTCTGAGGACATTGCTAAAAGTTTTGAAAGATTTTTCAGAACTGTTAATGAACTGAGAACTTATGGAAGAGTCTTCAGCACCTATGAGATGAATGACAAATTTCTCAGGTCCCTCACCAAGGATTGAGACACAAAGATATGTGTCATCAGGGAGATGGGCAGACTAGTAGACACACCACCTCCAACCCTGTTTGGAAAGCTACTGTCCTATGAGATGCAGCTTGCTGCAAGGAAGGAAGAAGAAGAGAAGACCAGCAAGTCACAGAGCAAGGAGAAATCCGTGGCTTTCAAAGCTGGTGCTTCAACCAGTATCAGAAGGAAGATCTCTCCAGTGAGGAGAACTGCTGTGTCAGAATCTAAGAGCTTCAGGTCCAGCTCATCTGACAGCCATACATTTGATGAGGACCTTGCTGCCTTCTCCAGACAGTTTCAAAAGTTCATGAATAAGGGGCATTGGAAGAACAGAAGGCCTTCTTCCTCCTCTCAGCACAAAAGGAAATCCTCTAAGGAGGGCAGGTATGCTCCTAACTCTAATAAACAATCTTCCTCTAATAATATTTATTTTTGCTGCAGCAAACCTGGGCATGTAATTGCTGACTGCCCAGTAAAGAGGAAATAAGAAAGAGTGAAGAAGCAACATAAGGGAAATAAGAAAGATAAGTCCCTAGTGGCCAAGAAAGATAAGACTGGGTCTGACTTTTCCTCTGAGTCAGATAGTGAAGAAGATGAAGCCTACATTGGGCTTATTCATGTTGCTGAAGAAGAGTTCCCTGCTGCTAGAATAGGGATCAGAGCCCCTCTATCACATCCAGAGAGTGACTCAGAGGTGGATGAAGATGAAGAAGGAGATGCTCTGTGTCATGGACTAATGGCAATGACAGATGAAGAAAGCAGCCAGGATCAGCCTGGTCAGTTTCAGGTACATGCTAAACCACATTCTTTTATTTCTAGTCATGAGGCTAACTCAGTCTCTGAAGCTCAATCATCAAGAGATGAAGGGGATTCAGACTCCGTGGATGATGTAAACTCCATAATTGCCAAGTATGGAGAACTTCATGAGGCTTTTAAGAAATGCAAGCTACTTGCAAAGAGGCAGGTAAAAGAGCTTCTTAGTCATAAAAGCAAGTGTGAAGACCAAGAAAAATCCCTCACTAACATGGCTTCACATACAGACCAGCTCAAGGAAATCATTGACAGTGAGTCTATGGTAAGAGTCTCAAATGAGAAACTTATCCAGAAACATGAAAATGATCTCTTAAATGAGAAATTATTGGTGACAAAATTTTCTAAGCCATGCACTGTGCTACCCTTAATTGATACCCACCTTACCCAAGCTGGTAAGAAAGGGTTGGGATTTAAGGGACCTGCTAGACCTTCCAATCCAAGAGGAAAGGGAAGCAGGAAGGCACCTATTGTGCATCTAGCCTCACTGCCTCAAATTTCTTTTCAGAGAGTATTGTTGCCTTCTAATAAGTATGACCATGAAAGTTATTATGGTCACTAGGAGAACGGAAGATCCACTAGTATGGACCAATGTGGCCCCAACCATGGTGGAAGGTGCAACCATGTGAAATCCTTTAAGGATGCCCATAAGGAAATCCAAATGGCCCAACCTAAACCATTTGTTTTTGGTGCCCCAGCCCCAAAACTCAAAGATATTGCTGCTGCTAAAAGTCTAAATCATACATCAAAAGTTGTGACTCAAGGAGAGTCTTTTGGCAAGGATGGAATGACCATCTCAGATGCTATCAGATGCATGTTAGCTGAAAAGATACATGTAGATGGTGGTTCTTAGAGAAGGCCAACACAGGCAGCTGAAAGACTGTCATTCAGTCAAATTGTTGATGAAAGAAGGCAAAAGTATAATGCAACACATCTCCCCACTGTTCAAAAAGTAGTACAGTCAAATGCTGGTCCCAATTAGAAAAGGAGATATAATATCTATGAGTGCTGGTGTTGTGGCAAAGTGAGCCACTATGCTGTGGATTGCGGGCACAATCCCTCAGTGTCCAGAGGTTGCCAACCTGTCAGGAATTCTGCAGGAAGGCAGGGTTATTTCAAGGCTAATGTGAACCTAGGACCCAACAAAAATTGGAGTCCTAAGGTAAGATGACTTGTATTCTTTTCAGGTTAGTTCAAGTACCAAATCCCCTAAATGATACTTGGACAGTGGATGTTCCAGGCACATGACTGGAACAAAGGAGCTATTGGAGGAGTACACTCTAGTAAAGAATGGACCCAAGATCATTTTTGGAGGCTCAGACAAGGGGATAACCAGAGGCTATGGTAACATTTCAAATGGCATAATCACCATCACAAAGGTGGCTTATGTGGAGGGGTTGCAATACAACCTCATAAGTATAAGCCAACTATGTGATCTTGGTTATGACATTTCCTTCCACAAGGATAAGTGTCACATCAAGAGGTTAAGTGACCAAAGTGTCATCTTAACAGGCACTAGGAGTGGAAATATTTATTGTTTGAATTTTTCTTGCTTAGAAAATAGTTCACATATACGCCTAGTTGTAGATGAGAAACTCTCATGTTGTGTCCAGTGGCACAAGAGTCTGGCTCATCTGAATTATAAGACCACTGGTTAGCTCTTCAGTGATGAGCTTGTTAGGAATGGTCCCAAAATAAAATGCTCTAAGGAGGGTATCTATGCTGCTTGCCAAAAGGGTAAGCAGACTAAGACCTCTTTCAAGAGCATTGGGGCCAAGGACTCTGTAAGATGCTTGTATCTCCTGTATATGGACTTGTTTGGTCCTATGCCTGTTCATAGTATAGGTAGGAAGGCCTACACCCTTGTGGTGGTTGATGACTATTCTAGATTTACTTGGGTGTTCTTCCTTAGAAGAAAGGATGAAACCCTTGAAGTCTTCACAAATTTTGTCAGGCAAATTCAGAATGAGAAGTGACCATGGAACTGAGTTTCAGTCTGCTGCTATGACTACATTCTGTGAAGAGCAAGGGATTCATCAAGAGTTCTCTCCAAGAACACTCCAGCAAAATGGGTTAGTTGAGAGGAAAAACAAGACTCTCATAGAAGCTGGGAGAACACTATTGAGTGACACTTCTCTCCCTGAATATTTCTGGGCTGAGACAGTTAACATTGTATGTCATGTGCTCAATAGGGCTTCTATCACTAAAGGCCACAAGAAGACTCCCTATGAGATCTTGAAGGGAAGAAAATCAAACATTTCCTACTTCAGGATCTTTGGTTGCAAGTGTTTCATCCTGGACAATGGTAAGTCAAAAATGACTAAGTTTGCTGACAAATCCCATGAGGGGATATTTGTTGGGTACAACAACAATAGTAGGGTGTATATAGTCTATAACTTGACAAATCAAGTTGTAGAAGAGTCTGTCTATGTAGTGTTTGATGATTCATGCATGATTGACAGTGAGCTGTCAAGCTCTTTGCCTAGCTCTGCATGTTGATGTGCAAAAATGACACCGTCTAGTTAACACGGAGGAGTGTTTGATCTCACGAACAAGGTGAAGAAGAGGATGAAGGTTGCGGGGTTGTGTAGGAGAAGAGGAAGCTTTTAAGTGCTCGAGAGTGGAGCAAACGCTTGTCTGAGGGTTGCGGGGATAGAGAAGAGGTTTACTGAGAGCAGCCGGGAAGGCTGATGATCAGCGGAGGAGATTGCTGATGAGCGGAGGAGGTTGATCAGGAGCTGTCGAGCAGATGGTTACTTTGATGGTTGTGCGTGCAGGTTGGCTCTGAGAGAGTTAAGCTAAGCTGAGAAGAAGAAAGGGGCCCGCTAGCAGCGGCAACAGCAGACTTCGCCCGCCGCAGCTTAAATGTCACTGTAGCGATGCGCTTTCCTTTGAATAATATTGAGTTATTACAGCTTATTAATACACCCTTACAAGAAAGCAATAAAGTGGTATAAAGAGGAAGCTGGCGGTTAAGGAAAAAGTGCCAGAAGAAGCCGCGCGGACTGAGCTTGGAGGCCAGCAGGCCGCACGGTTAAGGGAAGAACAGAGACCACGCGGACTGGAGAGCCAGGTCGGTAGACCGCACGACTAAGAACAGAGAGGGTGCGGACTTAGAAGAGGAGTCCTCAGGGGCTAGAGACTTGAGCTTGCTGTGGGCTGCCTTCGAGCGTGAGCACCTTGGCGATGTTGTGTCCTCCCCAAAATGAGAGGCATGAGGGTCTATTTATAGGCCCGATGAGGTAATGGCTTGCGGTGACGTTACCCCTGGTGAGACGGTAACTTGAGTGAGAAGAAGATAAAGTCCGCAACAGGTCGTGCGGACTGGGGCTTGCTTCTGGAACAGGTCTTGTTAATGGCAGGCTGGGAAGAGTCCGCCCGGACTGAGCTGATCGAGCCCGCGCCACGATTGTGCGGGCTGAAGGACTATCTGCCCGCTGCTGGGAATCGAGAGGTTGAAGCTATGTGGCAGACTGCTTGGAGAATCCGCGGAGTCCGCCGCTGCTGAGCTGAGCACGTGCTAAGGGTGCGAGCTAAGGAGGTATCTGCTGAGTCCGAAGAGTCCGCAGGAGGCTGCGCGGTCTGGGACTGCCTTCTGGAGGTTCTGCTGCCTGGCGGGCTGGGAGGAGTGTGCGACTACCGTTCGAGCCCGCGCCAAGACTGCGGGCTGAGGGAGGTTGATCTTGCCGCCAGAGAGAAGCGAGTGCTGAAGATGAGGAATGGTGAGTTGCATAGCAAATCCGCTGAGTCCGTGGAGTCCGCGCCTACCGCTAAGCTGAGTCCGCCTATGCCGAAACGGAGGCCTGCTGCTGAGGAGCTGAGGTTCATCAACGTAGGCAGACTGGAAGGTTTGATTGCACTTCGAGTCCGCCCAGCTCGCGAGGAACTGGATGATGCTAATCTTTGCAGGTAGCCGGCTGGAGCGTCCGCTTTTCTTAGACGGACTGATGATATTGGCTGCCTATGCTGCTGGATGATAAGGGATGGGCAACCTGCCTGACTAACGAGGCAAGCCACGCATGTTGGTGAGGTGGAAACTGAGGTAGCTGGCTGGTGGCCTGGAGGCAGGTCGGCACCTTTGTTTGGCGGTTTGAGCGGTCTGGGCAGATAGACATTTTGAGTTCGTCAACGTTGGATGTCATATGTCAGGAGCGGGCTAAGTAGCGCCTTGTTGCCGGCCTGGGCGGATAGACATCCGAGTCCAGCAAAGGGGGCTCCTGTTGGGAAACCTGTGGTTAAGCTGACAAGGGGCGCAGCCTGCAGGGGCAGACTGTAGGAGCAGTTCGCGACCCCTACCGACTAGGAAGGCGCGCGACCTGGGCGCGCAAACCGCTGAGACCGCCCAAGCCGTGCAGCCCGAGCGGACAAAAAATTTTTTTCGCCCACACTAAGGCGTCGCGACCTCCAGGAGGAACCCGGAGCAGGCCACGACTAGCGAGCTGGCTGCCTTGGGAAGGATCACCGATTTCGGGGTTAACATAATCCCCGCATTTTTTTAAGTTCATAAAGGAACTTCGAAAAAGTTGGAGACTCACGAAAATTGTGATCCACCCCAAAGAAAGAGGAGACAAGGAGAGATAGAACCTGATGTCTCTCCTTAGGAGTTTGCTAGTGCATGTCTTTTTCCTGCAAAAGAAAAGTTAGTGTAAGCATGTATGAAAGATACATCTTGTGTGTACCTGGGTTTTACTTTACAAAACAAAGAAGATGTGTCTTCTAATGAGTTCTGCAAAATGAAAGTGAGAAGAAAACATATGAGCATAATAACTTGCAAGTACCTGATGGAGGCTTGCAAGCATTTGTTGCTTTCTGCAAAAGAGATATTAGAAGCAAATATGGGATATAAAGGTGGCTTGCAAGTACCTGTGAAGAAACTTGTAAGTGCCTGCCGTTCTCTGCAAGAAAAGAGTTAGGAGCAGGTAAAACATGTGAAAGTAGCTTGCAAGTACCTTTAAAGAAACTTGCAAGTGTCTGTTGATCCCTGCAAAAAAAGTGTTAGGAGATGACAAAATATGTGAAAGTAGCTTGCAAGTACCTGTGAAGAAACTTTCAAGTGTCTGCTGATCTCTGCAAGAAAAGAGTTAGGAGCAGACAAAATATGTGAAAGTAGCTTGCAAGTATCTGTGAAGAAACTTGCAACTTGTCTGCTGATCTCTATAAGGAAAGAGTTAGGAGCAGACAAAATATGTGAAAGTAGCTTGCAAGTACTTGTGAACAAACTTGCAAGTGTCTGCTGATTTCTGCAAGAAAAGAGTTAGGAGCAGACAAAATATGTGAAAGTAGCTTGCAAGTACCTGTGAAGAAACTTGCAAGTGTCTGTTGATCTCTGCAAGAAAAAAGTTAGGAGCAGACAAAATATGTGAAAGTTATTTGCATGCACCTGTGAAGAAACTTGCAAGTGACTACTGATCTCTGTAAGAAAAGAGTTAGGAGCAGACAAAATATATGAAAGTTGCTTGCATGTACCTGTGAAGAAACTTGCAAGTGACTGCTGATATCTGCAAGAAAAGAGTTAGGAGCAGACATGATATATGAAAGTTGCAAGTTCCTGTGAAGAAACTTGCAAGCATCTGCTGATCTCTGCAAGAAGAAAGTTAGAAGCAGATATGATAAATGAAAGTTGCAAGTACCTGGATGAGGCTTGCAGGTGCCTGCTAACTACTACAAAGAGAAGAGTGAGGAGCAGACATAATATAATGAGCTAAGCTGCAAGTACCCAAATGGAACTTGCAAATGCTAACTGTTGATGAGATAAGGTTGATATGACCATATAGCAGAGGAAATGCTTAGTGAACCCTGCTGATAACTGAATGAAGATCAAACTCGAATAGTGATATTCTTGTTATATTAGAGGTGACATCTTTAACATGAAGTCCAGACCAATAAGTTGAGTGTTGACTGTTAATATGATAGGATGGAGATGATCTGATTAACAGAGAAGAAGCTTGACAAATTCTGCCAATCTTAACTAGATTCTAATAGCAAAATTTGATGATCAAGGGGAGCTAGATTCTCTGATCAATGATTGATGCCATTTGCATTTAATAAGAGTAATGAAGGGCTTCGTAGACCATCATCTAATAGAGCTTAAGCAAGCAGTGAATAAAAGAGGAGAGTAATGGAGCTTATATGAGTAGAGAGCTTGTAAGTCATCATCTGATAGAGATTATGCAGGAAACACATATAAAATGAGCAAAAGGAAAATGAATGTTTGCTAATCCTTTTTATATGTCGGATTTAACTTATTCACCTGTGAAAAAGGCGGTTGATAACAAAGAGGTCTATATTCCCTTGACATAACACAAAAGGGAGACATGTGCAAAAAATCCTAAGAAGGAAGCGGCAGATGCACAGCTCTCTTGCCTTGGGTACAAGCATCACTAATCAGTGAGACTAGTTGCGCCAAGTGTCCTAAAGCATTACTTGTCTGTGGAAAGATCAGTGGAATTGTGGATCCCGCGAAGGCACGGATTGAGAGTACCATAGAGTGTCCGACCATCACAGTCATGAGATGATCGAAGAGACAAGTCTACGCTTGATCGTCATTGCTTGTCCAGCAAAGATCATCGTAACTGTAATGTATCCTTAACGAAGCACAATAGAGCTAACACATGGGGCTTCCCTAGCACACACTCCGTGTCAGATACCAGCTAGGATTCGAAGTCTGAAGCCCAACATCGTAGATTGAACGGCTCCAACTGGACATACGTGAACACTCCCCACAGTATGTGGTCATAGCGGTCGTGCCAGAGAACAATCTACGGAGGGAACAACAAGACTTGGCGATATCTCATTGGTTCAACAATCTTTTTGGCAAAGAGAAGAATAGAGGAAGAAACATTACAAGAGGGGAACTGTGTCAGTACGAGATTCCTGATGTAAACTTTATTGAAAAGCATGAAAGAGCACTTAGAAGTTCTTAGTAAAGAAATGTTTGAAAACATGAAGTGTAGAGTAAGGGTAAACAGTAATGAATGCAAGGGACTTTGGAGACTCATGGATGTGATGGGTCACCCTTCTGGAGCAGATGTTGAAATTTGACATGTTTCATCATTTTCTCTATTAGTTGCAGATGAGCTCTACAATCCTCTATTGCATGACCCCCTTCTCTATGATACTTACAGTATTGGTCAGAGTTTTTGCCATTCCGATCAACAGGCTGAGAAGATCGACATTGCTTATTTTGCTCTTCATGCCCTGAGGTTGAAAACCCTTTGGAGTAGGTTTTGGAGGTTGCCCGGTACGGAGCAAAGCTTTTGGGCCTCTCTTCCTCTTAGTGGAAAATTCAGGTAGTTTCTTTGAGTCATTGGAAGGGCGAGCAGTGGTTTGAGGATTAAGTTTGTAGACACTCTCCCTTTGTTTGGTAACTGGAAGCTGCAAAGTGACTGCAGCCTGCCTAGATGGATAACTTGTCAGATGAACATAAGGATCAACTGGTAGAAAAGCTGGCAGATTAAAATGTGAATTCCCCACTGCTGGATTGACCGTAGCAACCGGTGTTGCTACAGGTTGAGAGTCTAGTTGCTGAATTATAGTGACTAGGGTGTGGTTGATTACTGCTATCTACAGGGAAGTTTCCCGATGTGTCAGTAAGAGGGCTTCCCAGAGAGCGTCTTCGCTGGCAGGAGGAATGTTTTGAGAGGGTTGGCGGTCTGACATGAGTAACCGTTGATTTTCACCGTCTGTTTGGATCTGAAGGTCGCGTGTTAACTGTCGATGCGCGAAAATGTCACCGCCTAGTTAACATGGAGGAGTGTTAGATCTCACGGGCAAGGTGAAGAATAGGATGAAGGTTGCAGGGTTGAGGAGGAGAAGAGAAAGCTTCTGAGTGCTCGAGAGTAGAGCAAGCGCTTGTCCGAGGGTTGCGGGTATAGAGGAGAGGTTTGCTGAGAGTAGTCGGGAAGGCTGATGATCAGTAGAGGAGATTGCTGATGAGCGGAGGAGGTTGATCAGGAGATGTCGAGCAGGTGGTTACTTTGACGGTTGTGCTTGCAGACTTCGCACGCCGCGGCTTAAATGTCACTCTTGCGACGGGCTTTCCTTTGATTAATATTGAGTTATTACAGCTTACTAATACACCCTTACAAGAAATCAATAAATGGATACAAAGAGGAAGCTGACGGCTAAGGAAAGAGTGCCAGAAGAAGCCGCGCGGACTGAGCTTGGAGGTCGGCAGACCGCACGGTTAAGGGAAGAACAGAGATTGCGCAGACTGGAGAGCCATGTCGACAGAATGCACGAATAAGAATAGAGAGGGTGCAGACTAAGAAGAGGAGTCTGCAGGGGCTGGAAACTTGAGCTTGTTGTGGGCTGCCTTCGAGCGTGAGCACCTTGGCGATGTTGTGTCCTCCCCAAAATGAGAGGCATGGGGGTCTATTTATAGCCCCGAGGAGGTAACGGCTTGCAGTGACGTTACCTCGATGAGATGGTAACTTGAGCGAGAAGAAGATGAAGTCCGCCGAGTCTGCAACAGGCTGTGCGGACTAGGGCTTGCTTCTAGAACAGGTCCTGCTAATGGCAGACTGGGAAGAGTCTGCCCGAACTAAGCTGATCGAGCCCGCGCCAAGATTGTGCGGGCTGAAAGACTATCTGCCCGCTGCTGGGAATCGGGAGCTTGAAGCTATGTGGTGGACTGCGCAGATAATCTACGGAGTCCGCCACTGCTGAGCTGAGCACGTGCTAAGGGTGCGAGCTGAGGAGGTATCCGCTGAGTCAGCAGAGTCCGCAGGAGGCTGCGCGATCTGGGACTGCCTTCTGGAGGTTCTGTTGCCTGGCGGGCTGGGAGGAGTCTGCCACTACTGTTTGAGCCCACGCCAAGACTGCGGGCTGAGGGAGGTTGACCCTGATGCCGGAGAGAAGCGGGTGCTGAAGATGAGGAATGACAGGCTGCATAGCGTATCCGCTGAGTTCGTGTAGTCTGCGTCTGCCGCTAAGCTGAGTCCGCCTATGCCAGAACGGAGGCCTGCTGCTGAGGAGCTGAGGTTCATCAATGTAGGCAGACTGGAAGGTTTGATTGTACTTCGAGTCCGCCCAGCTCGCGAGGAACTGGATGCTGCTGATCTTTGCGGGTAGCCGGCTGGAGCGTCCACGCTTCTTAGGCGGACTGATGATGTTGGCTGCCTATGCTGCTGGATGATAAGGGATGGGCGACCTTCCGGACTGACGAGGCAGGACACGCATGTTGTCGAGGTGGAAACCAAGGTAGTTGGTTGGCGGCCTGGAGGCAGGTCGCCACCTTTGTTTGGAGATTTGAGCGGTCTGGGCAGATAGACATTTTGAGTCAGTCAATGTTGGATGTCACCTATTAGGAGCGGGCTAAGTCCCGGCTAGTTGCCGGCCTGGGTGGATAGACATCCGAGTCTGGCAAAGGGGGCTCTTGTTGAGAAACCTTCGATTAAGTTGACAAGGGGCGCGGCCTGCAGGAGCGGACTGCAGGAGCAGTCCGCGGCCCTTGCCAACCAAGGGAAGGAGCGCAGCCTGGGCGGTCAGACCGCTGAGACCACCCAAGCTGTACAGCCTGAGCGGACAGAAAATTTTGTCTGCCCACACTAAAGCGTCGCGACCTCAAGGAGGAACCTGGTGCAGGCCGCGACTAGCGAGCTAGATGTCTTGGGAAGGATCACCAATTTTGGGGTTAACACTACAGGAACAGAAGTCATGATGGAAAAGCTCTCCATCAAAGATAAAGACCCAACTTTGCAAGAAGATTGTGGCGAGGGATGTTGTCCAGAGAAAGCACAGGGCAGTCAAGTTCGAAATGAAGACCAACCTGCTGTAAAAAATGATAATCAGCAAGAAGCAGTCAGACTGCCCCAGCAGTCAAATATCTTAGAGATTATCCTCCAGAGCAGATAATAGGTGAGGCTAGCCAAGGTGTACAGACCAGAAGCAGGAGTCTCAACACATCACTCTATTCCAGCTTCCTGTCACAAGAAGATCCCAAGAAATTTGTAGAAGCAAATCAAGATCCATTCTGGATTGGTGCAATGCAGGAAGAACTGAACCAGTTCAAAAGGTGCAAGGTCTGGAAGATGGTTTCCAGACCAAATGGACTCAATGTCATTGGAGTCAAGTGGATTTTCAGGAATAAACTTGATGAAAATGGCATTATAATCAAGAATAAAGCCAGACTGGTACCCAAAGGGTATAAACAGGAAGAAGGGATTGATTATGATAAAACCTTTGCCCCAGTTGCAAGGTCAGAAGCAATCAGATTGTTCCTTACATTTACAGCCTTCCATGGATTCAAGGTATTCTAGATGGATGTCAAGTCAGCCTTCCTGAATGGAGACTTGAAGGAAAAAGTTTATGTAGAACAACCTCTAGGTTTTATTGACTCTAACTCTCCTACTGCTGTATATAGACTTAGGAAATCTCTTTATGAGCTTAAGCAAGCCCCAAAAGCATGGTATGAGACATTGTCTACCTTCCTCATTGAGAATAAATTCTCAAGGGGGAAGATAGACAAGACCCTATTACTGAGGGAATCTAAAGACAAGATCATCCTAGTCCAGATTTATGTTGATGATATAATATTTGGCTCTACTGATGACAATCTCTGCAGCAAGTTCGCAAAACTTATGTAGAGGAAGTTTGAGATGAGTAGTATGGGTGAATTGAAGTTTTCTTGCGACTCCAAGTAAAACAGACTGATGATGGACTATCCATATCCCAGTCAAAATTTAACAGGGAGATAATGAAGAAATATGGCATGGAGAATGCTTCCACCATAAGAACTCCAATGAGCTCGAGTATGCCTATAGACAAAGATGATCCAGGGAAGCATGTTGATCAAACTCTATATAGAGGTATAGTTGGCTCTCTTCTCTACCTCACAGTAAGTAGGCCTGACATTATGTATGCAACATGTGTCTGTGCTAGGTATCAGACCTGCCCTAAAGAGTCTCATTATACTGCTATGAAAAGAATCTTGAGATATCTTAAGGGCACCCCAGATCTTGGCCTATGGTACCCCAGGAATGGGGAATTTGAACTAACTGGCTATTCAGATGCAGATTTTGCAGGCTGCAAGGAGGACAAGAAGATCACTTCAGGCTCCTGTCAATTTCTAGGTGGAAGGCTTGTCTCTTGGAGCAGCAAGAAATAGACAAGTGTAGCAATCTCAACAGCAGAGTTAGAGTATATTTCAGCTGGAAGCTGTTGTGCTCAGTTGTTGTGGATTCAGTATCAACTTCAAGACTACAATGTTCAGATAAGTAGAACTCCACTCTTTTGTGATTCTACTAGTGCAATTTCTATAGCTAGGAATCTTGTCTCCCATAGCAGGACTAAGCATATAGAAATTAGGTATCATTTCATTAGAGAACATGTGGAAAGGGAAGACATCACCCTTGTGTTTGTCTCTACAGACTAGCAAGTGGCTGATATCTTCACTAAGCCACTAGATGAAGCTAAGTTTAACACCTTCAAATTTGAATTGGACATGTTGAATCTTGTGTAGCTTCAATTCTCTCTTCTACCGTATGCTGCATTGCATATTTTTCAGGTAGAATGAGCTCTTCCTCCAAATACTGAAGATGGTGTGCAACTATTGAGGGGGAGCTAGCCCAACAACTGAGATAGATAAGGGGAGAACAAACTATCAGTATGCTCCCTCTTGTAGAAGTCAAAAAGGGGGAGGAAAGAAGTCAAGGGCTGAGAAGCACAACCAAGTGGAACTATAAGGATGACAGCATACCAGGGGGAGTAAGTAATTCTCCACGGGATGGAGAAATGGTAACACTTATACTTCTACTGTTAAATTTTGTTGATGAAATGTTGTATTGTCAATGACATGTATTGTTTTGATTTCTTCAAATATGAAGAGATTGTCGGGTATATTAATCCCAATATCCCAGATTTATAAGAAGTCAAACGGGTCAATGACATATACATATAATGTATTTGATGTGTTCTTTAGTTCATGCATGCAGGTTGTCCATGATTGGACAAGTAAATAAATCAGTAAACTCAAATTTCGTCGAACTCAGCTCAGAGTTCGTCGAAATCAGCTTGCTGATCGTCGAGCTCAACTCAGCATAAGCTTAAGAAATCAGGATACAAAATTCATCGAACTTAGCTCGAAGTTCATCGAGCTCAGGTTACAGTTCATCGAGCTCAACCCAAAGCTTGTCAAGTTAAATCCAGAAAATTTGTCTAAGGCATAAGCGCTGAGTCCGCTGAGAAGAAGACATTGAGACCGCTAAGACAGTTAAGACAGCTGGGAAGATACCGTTGAGACAGTTGAAGATAACTGAGAAGATGGTGTTGAGACAGCTGAGATAACTGAGAAGATGATATTGAGATAGCTGAGACAGTTGAGAAGATGACGTTGAGATAGCTGAGACAGCAGAGAAAAAGTTAGCTGGAAACTTTCTAAGTCAAGAAGCGTTGAGTGAAGCAAGTTCACTCAACGCTTCTAAATAAAGCAGGAAGCGCTGAGACAATCAAGAGGTAAACAGATGAGAGCAAAATTAGGTAGAATTTTTTTAAGTCAATAAGTATCGAGTGAAGCAGATTCACTTAACGCTTCTTCTAAAGAGGAAAACACTGTAACAAAGAATTATCTCAGCTGATAATTGAAAAACTACTGAGACCACTGAGACAAATTCGCTGAGATAGTTAAAGTGTAAAAACAGCTTAGACAGCAGATAAGAGGAAAGTGCTGAGATAAAGACTTGTCTCAGCTAATAATGGAAAACCACTGAGACTGCTAAGAACGCTGAGACAAAACCACTGAGACAAAGCCAGGAAATTTTCTAAGTCCAGAAGCGCTGAGAGCCAAGTTTGATGGCATTGAGTGTCTCAACATCACTCAACGCTTGATGGGATTCAGGAAAATTTTCTAAGTCCAGATGTTGATGACCACTGCTGATGTCATCAAAGTCAAAACTGCAGGAAGCCATTATGGGAAAGCTGCTACAGCACCGAAAGATGCTTTGTCCCTTTTTGATGGAGTTGGAGCTCACCAATCCTTAGTGGGCCCACATACTATGGTGTCATTGATTCAAATCAACGCATATAAAAAGGGGAAACAGTAAAGGATTAGGGTTAACGAATCAAAGGAACAAAAAGATAAACTGAAAGAGGCGGCTGAACATTTACTTTCGATCAAACTTGAAAGCTGAATTCCAGCCAAGATAGGCTGAAGGCAAGAAAAGATAGCTGAAGCTCTTCAAGCTCAACAAGGGTGATCTCTACAGAATAGTTTAGCTGATTCATCTCTCAGCAAAGTGGAAGCTGCTCATCAGTGCAGCAGTAATAAGTGATAGTTGTAGAAGAAGGTTGATTCCTTCTACAATAGGTGAGCTGGACTAAAATCTGCTCAGTCCAGCAAAGTTAACTCAGAGTTATTTCTCTGAGTAAGTAATTTTATGTTCTTCAACTCTGTATTTATTTCCTGTAGGATTCAGGTTTCCTGAATCTGAGTGTAGGGCACTTTGTGCCTGAGCTGTATGTGACAAATTTATCACTGAGGTAGGTGCCGGGAGGGGCACTGAGGTAGGATCCAAGTGAGGATCTGAACTGTAGGGCTTAAGTTCCTGAGGTAGGAGAGTGCTGCTCTCTGAGTGTAGGGCCTTTGTGCCTGAGGTAGGTGACAAGCTTATCACTGAGCTGTAGGTGACTGGATGGGCACTAAGGTAGGTACCTGGAGAGGTACTGAGTTGTAGGAGTGATGCAACACTTTGAGAGTAGGACCTTATGTCTGAAGTTGTAGGGCTGAAAAGCCTGAGCTGTAGGCCTTATAGATAAGGCTAAGGTAGATGGCTTGCGGGTCACTGAGTGTAGGAGCACTATAGAGCTCTGAGGTAGGATCCTTTAGGATCTGAGGTAGGGTTGTCCTCCCAGCCTGAGTGTATGGCTTAACAGCCTGAGGTAGGTGGTCTGCTGACCAGTAAGTGTAGGCCCTTGTGGCTGAGAAGTGAGTCTTGGAGGAGACTTGAAGATCCTGCGGGATCTGAGGTGTAAGCTCTTAGGAGCAGTTTGGAGAAGTTGTGTCGATTCCAACAAATAAGCATGGATAGGTGTAGAGGGAAAGTGGATGAAACTAAAGAGAGTAAGGGCTTATGCTCGGTACATATCCAAAATACAAAACTCTCTCTCACTCAACTAATACAGAAGCTAAATCAAAAACACTCGTCAACCTGTCGATAGATAGTATTAATGTGTGGCGACTGCTCCTCAAATCTTGCCTCCTCATGCTGCTGGTTCTCCTGGTCAGACCGGCGCTACATCTCTTCACGTCCCTAAAATGATATGATTCACCGATCGTTAGTCGAAAAAACTAAGTCATTATCATTTTGGCCTCACCCCATGACTTCTAGGCACCTTGTGGGAGAAAAAAAGTGGAGGACAACAAAGCAGATTGGAAAAGCATGTGACATGACACTATCTAACAGTAGTATATATATATATATATGCATATATATATATATATATATATTATATATATATATATATATATATATATATATATATATATATATATATATATATATATATATTATATATATATATATAAAGAGTAACACTAAAAATCAGCACTGGTAAAGTAAGAGCAGTGCATCATTGTATAATAAGAAAGATAAAGTAAACAAACTACAATGCCATCACAGAACATATCTTAACTTATATGAATGTCCATACAAATTTATAAGTTAAGGTTTCTAAAGTAACGTATCATATAAAAGAGCTCATACTACGTTATATGATGAGGATCTTCAGTTATAATCTAATTATTCTAATTAATGAATGTCATGTTATGCAATGCAATGCAATGATTTATAATGCAACTCACCTATCCGACTATGTGCATAGACCTTTCACATATTCCCCACTTTTTGAAGGTAGCTGGCCTCTCAGGTACCAACCGTCATAGCTCACGGTGGTAGTGGAGCAGATATCTCCACTCCTAGGTGGTGAGCACACTACCTAGCCTAGACCTTACGTGCGCCTCAATGCTAAGAACACAACATCAGAGCCCCTATGTACTCTTACTGGAAGACCTCCAGACTTTATGGTTGGGTGTTCGTTTAGGGGGTTAGTCCTCCATACCTAAGTATAAAAACCTATCAGTCCCCTATAAATACATGTACACCTCACCAGAGCCAACGTACTTCTGTCGGCCTACCGACTGGACCATTACCGAATGACCCACCACAACAACCACAATTAGATCTGAAAATATCTACACGAGCCTCTAGCTCGCAGGACCATCCCATCCTCAAGACTTATACGTCACCGAGCCTTCAGCTCGTAGGACTAACACGTCCTTAATTTATCTCTATCCCGAGCCTCCAGCAAGTAGGACTAACGAGTTCTGAATCACTCCAACCCATACACGGGTGAGATTGCTAAGTTATCCCTTCAACCTATTAGACTACTCTTGTATAACTTTTAGTTATACATAGCGATTTACGGTTGATCTTGTACTTCCCGAGGTCTACCCGATGAAGGGCTCGCAACGGTACTAGGAATTATGATGAGATTAACCTCATCGTTCCCTTTCTCAAGATATTTAGTTTTATTAGTGATTACCCTTTATCAAACCAGCTCTCACATATTTACTCTTAGAAAGCCTATGGTGATTTGTGTTTCATATAGGGGAACGACGATCTTTCGTTGTTCCCGAACTTAATTACGCTTTTAGGGTCCATGTACACTAACTCACACCACCTACTGGTAAACCCCTTAGGACTCCAACCAACATCACATCAAGGTCCTAAGTATTCCACAACCTGACTAGAACCAATTTGTATCGCATCTAACCATCACCTTCATGACTTTAGCATATGCAGCTCAAATGATCGATATGAGTGTAAGGGTTGTAACCACCAAATAGTTTATCCAAATGTCAAGCGATTAATTTACAGGGGTCTAAATACTCAGTTACGATGAAGTTCTCATGTTTCATAATTTTCTAAATTAAATTGACCATAATTGAATTTTCTTAAAATATAAGTCACTAGTGAATTTGAACATGAAGTATCACTTCCAAGGGTCCAAATAGTACCAAATACTTTCCATAATGTCACAATGGTAAATAAAAGGTTTGGGCCAAATTTCATAACAATCCAGTAGAATTTGATATTTAATTTCTAATTACAAAAAACTGATCTACTATGTCATATTACACATGAAATACTAGAAAAATTCATCAAATAATCCCAGAAAAATTACTAGAGGTTAACAATCATAAATAATTATTTATTCCAAAAATATATAATTTTATAACTCAATTTGAGCACAATTATCTCAATAATATAGAAGGGGGAAAGGGTAATTATAACTGTAACCCTAAGATTCTGACTTCCGAAAATTTCAATTAATTTATTTAGTGTGTATAATATTAAATTATTGCTATTGACAAGATTTTATAATTTGTTCAACTATTTTAGTCATTATAATTTTATTAATACACATGCATAATAAAATAATAATTAATTTATTTGTCAAGCAAATCAACTTCAAATATTCTAAAACTTCATGGGGAGGTGTAATTTCACTAAATAAGTACATTTACAAAATTTCACTAGATTTGACCAAGCCAATCTTGCTAAATTCACAAGATATACCTTTTGACTAAATGCACACCACATATCATAAGTCATAGCATCTTGCATTGGAATACACATACATGCAGAGCTTCAAATGACTTGAAATTTTTACCATGACTTGATATTGCTCTACTGAGACTCACACCAAAATTTGGGGTCATGATAAATATTTTTCACCAAAATATTTTGCTTTTATGGAAAACTACATTTTACCTAAAATTATAAGAAAATATTGCTAAAAAATTCTCATTTTTGAACAGAAGGTGTATCTATTGTACATTCATACATGTCCCAAATTTCAACCACATAACTTAACTTTTTGAAAGTTATTCAAGAAATATGGGTTGCCCCTCCTAAGGACCAGTCCCACTAAAACTGCCCTACAGGGAGCTACAGTACTTCATATGGGCTGATTAAAATTCATAATTAAAGTTCAGACAAATGACTACAATTTTTATGATTTTCATTTTTCCTGAATCTGCCTCTAAGAGAGATTAATTTTTGTTTGAAATCACTATCTGAAGTGTTACTAGATTAATGAAATATTCTATTAAATAATATTTATATTTCCAAATCAAGGGCCATGATTTCGTCATCCTCCTTGAGCCGTTAGCCATGATAGGCCCAACTTGGAGCTTCTTCTATGGATATTTCCTGGCCAACCAGCCGCCTCCCCACCCGGCCACCGCTACCACCACCTCCGTTGAGGTGGTGGCTATCGACCGACGGTGATTTGGCTGTCGGAGGTGGTGTTTTTCAGCGAACTCGACACCTCTCATTTTCATGGAATTTCTCCAAATTCCTCACTTAGATCAAGCTCAATTGAGCTTTATTTCTCAACCTAGGGATCTAAGAGTATATCACAAGGGGAGTGGATGAGAAATGGACCTTATTCCGGTCTTGGAGGCAGCTACTTCGACAGGTGGCCATGGAGGCGGCGGTTTCTGACGATCCACTTTCCGATTTCGATTCTCCACCAAATTGTAAAAATTTGCGAACCGCAAAAAACGGAAAACCAGGCACAGGAACACTCCAACCATAACCAAGCCAAGTAAACTAGATGCAACTAGAAGAGCAAGAATCTTGTACTATCAAAAATGTTTACAAAACGAGGCATACATGGTGAGACTTTATTGGTTGATATACCCAAAGGAAGTAAAACAAGAAGATACAAAGCTAGCCGCGCAGACTCAATGAGTAACCGCTGACTCTGCCGAGCTATACTACGTAAGTCCGCTGAAGCCGCCAAGTCGCCAGACCGCAACCTAGCTGTGTTAACAACCCGTTATTCCATTGTTGAACTATGTCTGCTGATCTGCAAGTCGCCTAATCGCGAGGTCAACTAGCTTCCGGATCACCGCAAACAGCTGTTGTCGAACTGAACAAGCCACCAGAAGTGGACAGATTATTGAACTAGGAAAGAGTTGCAAAAGAGAGAAGACCGCCTTGCCGCAAGCTGCAACCTATTGATAACCACTAATTATAATCGCAGAGTCTGCACTGGTTCCTGACCAAAGTTAGAACCAAGTCACTGGCTTCTCAGCACTGTCCGCACAATCTACACAGCAAAAACCTGGTCAACTACTCAAACCACGTGGACAAAAAATATGTCTGCAGCAACCATCTGATCTCGCTAACTGTTCATTCGGTTATACTATTGATGTGACAAGGGGTCCTATTTATAGGCGCGAAGAGGAGTGTGATCACTGCCCTAGCCAATAGGATCACCACCCTATCCCCGGTGAGCACTGAGTCTATTCGCACAGTCGTGGGCCTGTCCGCCTAAAACGCACCACCAAGGCTGGATAAAAATCCTATTTGTCTTGTCGCTACATGGCCAAGACAAGACTTGACTACCACACTAGTAGACCCTGCGGGACCTCCACCAGTCCGCACATAAGCGGACTCAACTCCAATCTGCACATCCTTGCGGACACTGCTCCAATCCGCACACTCCAAGCTCGCAACGAGCATACAAGGCTGACAGCTGTCGAACTCGACGGATAAAGAAAATAGCCCGTGCTAACCGCGCGACCTCCCGGACTGAACACACATGGACTAGGTACAGATCCAGACCAACTCCACACCAAGGTTGTCAGGATCGACAACCTAGATGAGATCATTTCGAGGTAGGATCAGATCTGATATTAGGGTCGGATCAAGGATCGATTTACAAAATTAGGATCGATTTACAAAATTTGGATCGTAGAATCGTAAGATCCTATGATCTGGATCGTGATCCTGATAACCTTGCTCCACACCACAAGCCATCCCTGGTGCGAACACAGCACCAGCGGATACAAGGGCCAATCCGCACAAACTGGCGAACTGTGTGGTTACCACCAAACCACACAAATGCAAGATCAAGGCACAATACCATGTCGATCTCCCAAGCTCCACACCAGTCCTCAACCTGGACCCAACGGAATCCGTGGATAAACATCCTATCCGCCTGATTACCTGCACAGAACAAGCCAACGCAGAACCACTGACCGACCTGGCTAGTCGCCAGTCCTATCAACATAGACCGCATGGTCAAACCACCCAGACCACCACAACTATCCGCCCAGACCGCGCGGACAGTCTGCCCAGGCTGCCACTTTCACTTCAAAAAATTCAACACAAATGCAGTGATTCAAGACTCGATTTTGATTGCTTGAGGACTTCCATAGGTGATGAAAGAGTTGGATTGGGCTAAGGAGTGGTGTTTAATTATTTGTCATGGAAAGCGGATGGTCGACCATGACCATTAATGACCCTCCTTGATGGTGACTGACTGGAATTGATGAGATTCTCCTCCCAAGCATCAGGGTAGATGAATGGTTGGCTTAAGGAAGAGGAAGGGTGTGCCTCATGACCTCCCTCCATTAATTTCTTTCTATTTCCTTCATAAATTGAAAATTTCCCCATTAATCACCCATTAAATGTAATTAAATCTCAATAATCAGAATAATTAAATTAATAAACATAGTGAGCTGTAGGATGAGCCTTGGTTCAAGGCCTTAGCCCATAGGAAATGAGTTGAGTCATTATTCCTCTCTTTTAGGCTCAATTTTGACCATGGTTGACTTGGGGTGTTGACTTGGTCAACTAATAAGTGGTCTGCTCTCATGAGTTGGTCTTGAGTCCTATGACACCACCCAATGTTGATTGGGTCATGGTGATGCCCTAATTGGATCAATTTAGCCAATATGTGTGAATTTGACCAATTTAGGGCTAATTTTGACTTTGATCAAATTGGTCAAATTGATGACCCCATGATGGGGCGTTGGATCAATAGAGTTCCTTATGATATCTTAAGACTAGTAGTGAGGTCAATTTCATATTTTTGGGGCCAATTGAACCTATTGGTGAAGGATTGACCTATGTTGACCTAAATGGTACTTTGGTCAATTTGCCCAATTTTGTGACCCTATGATGTGGCTTTTGGGTCACTTGGGTTTCTCTTATGGTTATGGATCTATTGGTTAGGTCAATTTGTGTTGGTGAGTTCAGTTTGGAGTGAATTGTCGTAGGTTGACTTGTGCACCTTTGGGATGCCTATAGCTATTTCCTTTGAGCTCGCCGAAATCGTCAAGTCGAGCTCGACGAAATCGTCGCGCGGAGCTCGATGAAATCGTCGAGCGGAGCTCGACGAAATCGTCGAGCAGACCAGTGGCGTTTTGGGAGGAGAGCATTCATGGCCTAGGGAGACCACGAGCCTCCCTCTCTCCTTTTCCAAAGCATTGTTCCAATTCCCAGAGAAGACCAGGAGTCATTTTTGTGGCTATTCAAAGGCTGGAACAATGCATTCACCCATGGCCGAAATTGCCATTAGTGGCCATTAATGGAGCCATGAAGAAATACCCCTCCCCTCCCCTTTCTGTTTCCTTTAAAAGCTTCACTGGACACCAAGGAGTCGTTTCCACCCTTTCCCTAGCAGTTTCAAGTTACTTGGCTGTGTTGTTGCAGAATCCTGATTGCCTCCACCACCGGCCTTGGAACACCAACACCAAACCCGTCGGCAAGCACGATTGAAGGTCGATTTCTCCCCCTCTCCCTTAGTGCTAGGATCCTAGATCAAATAGGAGAGATATCGGGATCAAATGAGCCAGATCCAGTGAGCTTTTTCCTAAAATTTTCGGGTTTTTCTCACCTCTCGGATTCATCGGAAACAACCTCTCTAGCGGCTGTGTCGCCGCCTGGCGATAGCCACCACCTCAACGAAGGTGGTGATGGCGGTGGCCGGCCGGGGAGATGGTCGGGTGGTCGGTGGCGGCGCTTGGAAAAAGAAGCTGGGATGTCGTCTGTCCCTGCTTTAAGATGTGTGCTGGCTTAATATAATATCATTGATATACTATTCATTTATTTCATCCCTGTCACACTAAGTGCATGACTTAGAATTAATTATTAAAAATACATAGATGTGTTTTCGATAAAAGTGGTCAATAAGAAAGTTGTATCCCTTGAGGTCTCCTTTAATTTTAAATTTGTTTCAACCAGTTTGGCTTAGTGATATGACCTCAGCACCCAAAATGGTGAAGTCTATACTTAGGTCTAGTCGGAGATTAAAATGAGTTCCCCCACTTAACCACATGTCCAAATGAATTGAAATTTGTACATGGAGTCAATCTTGTCTATGCCTAGGATATATCCAAAAATGATAATTTTTGGAGAAAACATTTCTATAGTTTTGGTAAAAATTTAATATTCCTGTTATAGTTTAATTAAGGGGCCTAATTACATCACCAACCCACAAAATTTTGGTGGATGGTCTTAGGGGTCACCACTGATCACTGGTTAAAATCCCAACCCATTTGAATATGATTTGATTGGGTTTTGATGTGACTAAAATTTGGGCCCTTTTGGGTGAGTTTAGGGTTTAGGATTCTTTGGGCATGGAGGGGCCAATCCTCACCCAAATGGGTTGGGGTTCTGGCCAGAGTTCCAAGGTTAGTAGGGATACCCTCAATTAGAGTTAGGGATGAGTTAGGGTGGTTGAGACCTAGTGCCCTAGTTCAAGCCTTGGATTGAGCCGGTTAGGGTTTGTGAAGGACCTAGGGTGTTTAGGCTTTGTTTGGGCTTGGGGTTTACCCCATGGGTTTCTAGGGTGGAACAATACCCTAGGAAGGAATTTGGTAGTATTTGGACACATGCACTCCAATTAAATCACTTGAAAATTATTTACGTCTTTACACCTTAAGGAATAAATAAAGGGTCTTATGACCTTGGATCCTTATGAAATTTTGGTAGAACTAATTTTATAGTGCTATTGACTTTTGAGATTTATTATAGGATATTTAAAAACAGTAGCTCATACGTGTAGGTATAATCTCCACTTTGCCCTTTTTGATGATTTTGAAGTAACCGTTGTTAGATTAACTTAGAATGATATGAAACTCTAGAAAGGTTAATTAAATATCATTTAGAGGAACTGGTAAATTATTTGGATCATTTCGACATTTTCTCTTAGTACTTTATGTGTAAAGTAAACTAGTGCACCATATTTTGATAAATATATAATAAATAGTATACCTTGCTGTAAAATTATGTTACTTGGCCAGAAAATCTTTTATGGCATAATGAAGTTTAAAAAATTATCACATATTATTTGGATGAGTTTATAAGAATGTTTCTTCACAAGTGCACTTTAATGGAATTATTTGAAGTATTTTTATACATGGCTCACTGACCTTGGAATTGCATGAAACTTAGGCTCCGTTTGGGGGGACTTATTTTCACCGGTCAAGCGGTCATGACCGCATGAACCGAGACTTATTTAAGTCTCGGTTCATGCGGTCATGACCGCTTGACTGGTGAAAATAAGTCCCCCCAAACGGAGCCCTAGTTAGTAGTGTTTTATGATTATTATAAGGCTCTGGTAATTTTTATATAATTTCTGGACTATAATTTATGGTACTCCCTTCATTATCTAAAATTATATGAATTAACTTGAATTAATTATTTAGAGGTTATTACCTTCACAAAAGTTTGTGAAATTTGGAATTTACTAATAATTTGCTATCATATACTGTTCCTAATTTTTGGGTGGTCATAACTTAAGGAAATCTAGTACCTCATGTTCAAAATTACCAATGACCTAACTTTTGGGAAAATCTAATAAATGTTAAATTAATTAGGAAAATTACAAGTCTCTGGATTTAGGCTAAATGTGTCATAATAGACCCACAATAATTATCTTAGGGTATTTGGATAAAAAATTGGTGTATCTCCTATCATGTACATCATATAACTTAGGTTGGTCAGCATTTAGTAAAACTGCGGAATTTGTGATAATATGTGGAATGGACATATGGAGATGGGTTATTGTTTTACTGATCTTGGTAAAGTGAAAAATAAAAAGAGAGTTTCATGAGGAGTCATGATGAGGAGAATGTTGGGTTGGCTAGTGTTAGGTGGTGCTCGGGATCGACGAAAGGTCGTCTTTCTTGTGGAGGGAGAGAGTCAAAATACACTATGGTTAGATCTAAAATAATGTTAAAAGGGATCGGGAATTGGGTATTAACCAATAATAGTAAGTGCCTTGCAAAAGAGAGCTTTGGGCTTCAGCCCATCGTAGTTCCTAGTGCCCTCGAGAGCCCTTCACGGGGAATGCCTTGGGTAGTCCAAGGTTAACGTAAGCCGTGGGAATAAATGGAATGGAAGAGTGATTAGAAATACTCTAGGGTTACACTTACACTCACACTCCCCGGTGTTGTGGGAGTCAGGTTAGGTCTCACAAGTGGTAGGCAAGGTGGTTTTAGTGATGGGTAGGTTAACCCGGCGAGCCGATGGCTCGGTAGGTGGTTTGACGGATGGGTTAGTCCGGGGAGCCTATGGCTCGGAAGTTCTGGTTTGCATGTGCATAACATAAGGTGGTGGATCTTTTGTTACTTGATGGTCGTTCAAGCCGACATCGGTACGATACTACTCGGTGGGTGTGGTTCACACATCCAATGAAAAGACGGTTGGATTTTGCCAGCATGGTACGCAGAGGCTCCGTGTTTGTATTCTTTACACTTAGTTACAAGGTTCAGGTGTTAGGTGGCGTGAATGTCGGTCTAGTAGTGTTGGCCGACGAACATACGCCTCCATTGCCCCACGTTGCGCACCTTACACTGAATATTAGCTCTCTACCTGTGTGGTAGCTAGGAACTAAAGGTCTGTGCGCATAGAGTCGTGCTGCGTGAGTTACTTGTGTTGCAGCCTTGGTGAACATAGCATTTCATGCATAACAAGCACTACACTCATACTTGCATATAAAACCTGACACACCTCATCGTATAAAATGGTATGAGACTTTTTACAAGGGGAGTCTTGCCAAAATAACCCTTAACTTATAAGTTTGTATGAGCATTCATATAAGTTAAGGTTATTCTTCATTATACTATGTTCTCTTACTCTTACTTTCATTCTTTACTGCCTTACTTTAAATATTACTGTCATATTATGTGTACACCTTTTATAGTTTTGTTATATCACTGCTATGCTTAGGTCCGACGTTATCTGCTTTGACACTTATCCACCTCAATATCTTCCCTATCTCCTTCCCGCACGGTGCCTAGGAGTCGCGGAGGGAGGCGGGGATGATAGTTGGCTTAGTCTTTAGACTAACGGTTGGTGGACCATTATTTTTCAGGGGCTCCGGATGGGAGACAGGCAGCAGTCGGAGAGACAACGCCAGCATGGCATGGTGCACATGGAGGTGGGCCAGTGTAGCACGGGAGCACCCGCTTCTGGATCTGTGAGTGTTTAATTTTGTTAGCTTCCACGAGGACCTTGTAGTGAGGATTCTGATGTACTGGGCATAAGCCTGTTTACCTTTTTTACGTCTTTTTTTGTATCGTGATTTTTTGATACTGTTTTATTCTGGACATGCTGTGATTCATGCTATTTACTTATATGTGATATGTTTTGTGGACTTGACATTTACTGTCTTCTTTTAAAAGCTTCCGTATCTTTAGTGATTTTGTATGCCGGCAGGGTTGGCATTTCGTAGTGATGACCTTCCAAGCGAAGGTGTCACCGCAAAACGGCGATTCTGGGCGTAAGACCCGGTAGCGTAGCAAAAAAAAGTGGTCTTACAAACTGGTAAGACCCCTAACCCAAGGGGGGTCTAGAAGGAAATGGGATGTTACATGAACAACCAACGGTGCTCTTGACAAGAGAAACAGCGTCGGGAGCAGTGCGTTCGGAGAAATCTAGGATGGCGAGAACAGCAATTGGTGATCTGGACCCAAGCACCAGAGTCGGGAACAGTGTGCTCAGAGCAATCTAGAGCGGCAGAAACAACAACTGGTGCACAAGACCCGAGCGGTGGAGTTTGGAGTAAAAGGAGATCTTCAAGTACTCTCGAGAAAATTTCAAGCAATCTTCAAATTCTTCGAAAATCTTCGAGAAAACCTTCGAGCACATAAGGAGATCTTTGAAGGAATCCTCTGGAGATATCTTGGGCGTAGGAGACAAGGTCCCTTCAAATGAGGGCATAAGGGCCCTTTTTGAGGGTGACTTTTCTGTAATTAAGTGGCTAGGGGTTTGGTTATTCGCACACCTATAACCATATAATTTGGTATGCGCACATTCATTATGGGTGGTTTATTGTTATAAACATACCCATGATGAGAATTTCACAACACGCACACCCATGATGTGATATTTCGCTATACGCACACCCATGATGAGATATTTCACTATATATACACTAATGTTAGGAATTTTTTTATTCTCATACCCATGATGAGATATTTTGTTATGCGCACACCCAAGTTGTGAAATTTGCTATGCACATACCCTTGATCGGAATTTCACTATACGCTCACCCATGATGGGATATTTCGCTATACGAACACCCATGATGGGATATTTTATTATATACCCACTCATGATGCGATATTTTATTTTACGCACACCCATGATACGATATTTTGCTATACGCGCACCTATGTCTGAAATTTCGCTATGCGCACACCCATGATGAGACATTTCATTGTACCCACACCCAAGTTGGGAATTTCACCATACACACTCCCATGATGGGAATTTCGTTATACACACACTCATTATGGGAATTAATGTTATACACGCACCAATGATGAGATATTTTCTATTTGCGCCCGCATGATGAATGATTTTACTATTTGTACCCTCATGATTTGGTATTTTACTATTCATACCCTATTGATGAAAGATTTTACGATTCGCAACCCATGATGGGGGATTTAATTATTTGTGTCCTAAGATGATGGATTTTACTATTTACACTCACATGATGAAGGATTTTACTATTCACACTCTCATGATGGGGGACTTACTATACACACATTGTAACCATATATTTATACATGCGCACACACATATCCATATGTTTGGCTATTCACACACCCATTATGGGAATTACGGCTATACACACATCTTATAATGTGTAGTTTTAAGGATGACGAGTAGCGACGATGATGGCGCTGAAGTTACACGACCGAGGTGGTGGAGGATGGGTGGCGAAGGCCGGGCGATGGGCGTCGGGCGGGAGACCAGGTGGAAGCCAGGCGTACGACATGCATCTGGATAGCCGGTCTGTCGTGCACGACCGGCTGTAGGCGAGCGTGTGTGCAAGGGGCCATGTGTTGCGGTTGTGGCCATGTAGGTGCGTGCGAACGTCCAACCACGTGGTGAAGGGGCCGCGCAACGGGGCGGGAACGCGCTTTGAGGCACGATCGTGCTGTCGAGCGTAGAGTCGTGCGCAGCCTTCTGGACGCTCGGTCTAGGGGCCGCACGGCAGTGCGGTCGCGCACACCCTCCGGTCGCATGGTCAAGGGGCCGCGCAGCCCAGCGACAGCGTGGTAATGGCTCGAGGTGGTGGCACACAGTCATGCGGCCGCACGGCGGTTGCAGACGATTAGCGTTGGGGGGCAGTTTTGGTTGTGGGAGATTTTTTCTACTCCCACTAAAAGAGTGGGGCTCTTCCCCCCAAGGGAGTGGGGGTTACCCATTTCTCCATGATGAGTGGCACGGTTAGTGTGTCTATGTGTATAAGTGTGTTTCGACGTTCGTTTGGAAGATCAAGTAGACTAGAAATTGCATGAGAACGGTCCCATTGGAACTGTATCGCCGAGCCGGTCGAGATCACGACAAAAAAATCTTTTGGTTCAGCTGAACCTATTTTGGGGAACCCCATCATATATAAAATAAGTATATAACTTATAATTGTATGAATATGTGGTATAATCACACTTTCATTCCTCCTGCTAAATATAAAAGCAAATGATGCATTATTTCTTGTAAACTTCGTTGTTTCTCAATAGAAAACAAATATTTACCCTTTTCTTTGCTAGGTAGTTGTCTTTATATGCAGTGTGTGAATGTCCCTTGATCATCATTTGATCGGTGTGCTTGAGAAAAATCATGTTTTTGTAAGTGTATATTCGGACGAATAACGGGCTTGGGGGCTTTGCGCTGATAAACCCTAGGTTTAGCCATATATATACCTAGCTGGGGGCAACGGAGAGTAAGTTCCACTTAGACTTTCCTCCGGATGTTTCGAGCCCCTTTCACATTCTCGAAACAGCTCCCCTCTGGCGCTCGTTCGCGATTCTAGGGTTCGCCTTCGTTCTTGATAGTCGTCGTCGTTCTCCTTTGTTTTTCGCGACTATTCTTCTCCGCCTCCTACTTCCTTCGCCGATGGAGTACGAAGGAGTGAAGAACGACGTCGTCGCTCTATAAGCCGCCTACAAAGGGCTCGCCGTCGCGCTCGCTTTCGCGGAATAAAGGGTTCGCCGTCGCCGTTCTCAGCATCCCGATCGTCGATCGCTCCTGGGCCGTTCGCGTCCCCTTGAAGCCGCCTGCTTGGGCTCGCCGTCGCATTCGCCGCCCCTAAACAAAGAGCTCGTCGTCGTGCCTTCCCCGTCGCGGAACCAGGGCTTGCGTTCGACGATCGCCCGTTCGACGATCGCCTTTTTTCAGTCGTCGATCGCATTTCCCGTTCGACGATCGCCTGGCAGTTCGTCGATCGACGATTCCCAGTCGACGGTCCCCGGTCGACGATTCCCGGTCAACGATTGCGTTTTTCGTTCGACGATCGTCAAGCGCTCGACGATTGCACATTCCCGTTCGACGATCGCCCGGAGTTCGACGATCGATTTTTCCCAGTCGTCGATCGCTTTCTTCCAGTCGTCGATCACGTCTTCACGTTCATCGATCGCCTCTTCCAGTCGACGATTGCCAAGCAGTTCCTGCCGCTCCACTTAGGGCTTCTCCTGACATTGGAGCCGTCGCCTCTTCCCTGCTGCCTTGACTCTTCTGGCAAGGTTGCCGATCCAGTGGAGATCCTCTCTACTCTCTGCCTATTTCCCGTCAAGATGAGGAACTCCAGCTTCTCCTCTCCAGTGCCCATGAACAAATTGGAGAAGTTCGCGGCCATAGAGTTCAACGATAGGAATTTGAACACCCAGTTCGGGATGAAATACCTGGACGTATTCTACACCATCAAGTCTACTCATGCTGACATTGTTGGGACTGAAGATTAGGCGCATTGGGTCGACCATGAGGACTTCTGCAGGGATTACCTGCTGAACTGCCTCTCCTCCAACCTGGCCAAGAACTACATCAAGATGCAGTCTGCTAAGGAGATCTGGGAAGCACTGGAGGAGCACTTCAAGCAGGAGGAGGACCTCTCCAAGGCTCATCTGGTGGAGAAGTTCCACTCCTTCAGCTTCGACGAGTAGAAAGTCATTCTCCCTCAGGTATCCGAATTTGAAAATTTGGTTGATTCCCTGCATAGTGAGTCTATTAGTCTGCCAGATAGTTTTGTTGCGGGCACAATTGTGTATAAGTTGCCCTCCTCATGGTACAATTTCAAAACAGAGATGTACCACAAGAAGATGCAGGTTGGTCTTAATGACCTCAAGTGTTTCATACGCATTGAGGACGAGAATAGGACGAAGCACGCCTTGGAAGCTGTTGGCAAGCAGAAGGCTGCAGCCAACATGATTTCAAGCTCTAAGCGTGCTCCTCCCCGTCATAAGACCAAAACGTCTCGTAGTAGCCCCCAGGTTGCAGGACCGAGTAGACCCTCTAAGAAATTTAAGGGTAAATGTGAAAGAAATAGTGCCTAACCACCTAGAGGGGGGGGGGGGGGGAATAGGTGAACTTTATCTTTTTAAATATAAGGCAGAAACACTGAACAATTAAACCTATATTTGCAATTTTTATAGCAATTCAGCACAGCTAGCTCAACAATCACAGAAATAAACAAACACAGAGTGCACACAAATTTTTATAGTGGTTCCCCAAGGTCTGGGTACATCCACTTTCCCCCTTCGCCAATCTAGTAGTGTACTAGATTCGGCCTAACTTCTCCACTACTCATCAGATCCTCAGATCCTACAGCTCAGAACCCCAAATAGGTTCCTACAACTCAGAGTGTCCCCACTCCTACAACTCAGGCACAAAGCCCTACCACTCGGTCTTCAATAAGACCTACACTCAGGCTAAACAACCCTACCTCAGCCTTCAACAAGGCCTACACTCAGAGATTTGATTCTCCCACACTCAGGCTCAAAAGCCCTACCTCAGCCTTTATAGATTTAGGCTACAACAATCTCACCCTCATCAGAACAAAAAATTTACAATGTTACAAAGTAATAACCACAACTCTGATAGAGAGAGATGAGTTGACTGGCTTCTTGATGAGTTCTTGGAAGAACTTGACAGAGATCAACCTCCCTTATCTTTCTTCAAAGCTTCTTGAATTAGAAATCAGTAGGGTTGAATCTCCTGTGAAGATGATCTTCAATCAACTTCTATTTTGAGATTCAGATCTCAATCTGAATCTTACTTAACAGCCTGGTTCAGCAGCTGCTCTTCTTAGAAGGAGCTCTCTCTCTCCAACTTCTTAGATCTTCTGTCGAAGGTCTTCTTCTTTTGTGTGTTAGATCTCTGTGTAGATCTTAAATCTGTTATTGATCTTCAATGAATAATCTGTTGATCGATTAATAGATACTTTTTTGTTGAAGGAGAAAGGCCTTTATATAGTCTTCCTCCAAGGTAACCGACTGATCCGGTTTCTAACGAACTTCTGACATCTCTGACAGTTGCAGTTGACCGGTAAAAATGGCAGCTGTCAAGTCATCCAGTCACTTCTTGAAATCACTGTCACTGTCTGAAAGTGTCGAGATAGATAGTCATTATGTGTCGACACAAATGGACCAAGTGTCGACACAAGTGAACTAAGTGTCGACACTAGCCTTAATGGTGTCGACACAACTCCTTGTGTTGTTATAATAGCTTCTCGACACTGCTTCTTCAGAATGTGTCGACGCTGATTCTGTGTGTCGACACAAGCCTTCTGTTGAATGTGTCGACACTGATTGAGTGTGTCGACATAAGTACTTCTTCTTTAACACTTAGCTGAATTCTGTTGTGTGTCAACACATCTCCTTTGTATCGACACATGCCTTCTTGTGTTGAAACTTGCTGAGTGTCGACACATCTCCTTTGTGTCGACACATGTCTTCTTATGTTGAAACTTGCTGAGTGTCGACACATCTTCTTTGTGTCGACACTTGTCTTCTCTTACTTTAACTTTGGTGAAGCTTGCTGAGTGTCGACACAGATTCTTGGTGTCGACACATTTGATGTCGACTAAGCTTCTTTGAGTGTCGACACTGTCTCTAAGTGTCGACACAGATTATGTTGACAATTCTTCACAGTGTATCGACACTGCTTCTAAGTGTCGACACTTTTCTTCTGGTGTCGACTCTGCCTTTCCTGGTGTCGACACAATTACTTCTAGTGTCGACACAGCTTCTCTAGGTGTCGACACAAGCCTTCTTAAGTGTCGACACTTTTCTTCTAGGTGTCGACACATGGACTTAGAAACTTTTCTGCATTTCCTGCAATTACTTAACCTGTACATATAAACTCAAAGCACATCAAATACACCTTGTTGTATATCATTGAATAGGGGGAGGCTTCTTCAAATCTGGTACATATTTTCCAGTGTACCCAACAATATCCCCCTATTTGGAGAAGTCATAACCCTTAGTCAATGATATACACCATACATAACAAATACTCAATATGATGTATAACAATATTAAATGACAGGATAAATACTAAACAAAACATGTATAAACAATCATCACAGAAAAACAATGTAATAGATTGAACATTAAACATTGTTGTGTTACAACTTCCAAAAGTTTTATTAATCAAAAGTTTACATGGAGTAATGCAAGTGATTACAAGTAGTAAACTTAAGAAAATTCTATTCTATGGCTGCTCTGGCTCCTTGATGACAATGACCTTTCCAGATTGAATCTTGGCTTTAACTGGAGCATCAGTGTCATCAGCAGTCTTCTTTCCTTTAAGATCTTTCTTCTTCTGTTCTTCAGCTCTTATCTTCTGTCTCTCAAAGTAATGATAAGGCTTAGGGAAATACTTGCTAGGCTCCTGTGCATTAGGAGGTAGCTTCCCTATTTTAGCATTTCTTCTGTATTGAAGTATGGCCTCTTGCCTAGCTTCATGCTTTCTCCACTCCTGCTCAGAATACCATTTGCCCTTTTCTAAGATATTATCCTTTGCAGCCTTCCAAGCAGTCAGAATAATATTTCTGGAAGTTGGGCTCCATTGCTCAAAATTTGGCCTTAATTCAGCATGTTCTCTGAACCTCTTCTTGGATAATTGAGCTTCTTGCTCTTTTAATACTGCCTCTGGCACAGGCTGAACTACTTTCTCAAAAATAATATTCTGATTACCCTCAGGAGGGCTATACATAGATTGTACCTCCTGATGTATCATCTCAAAATCAGCTAGAGGGTAGATCACCTGAGCTACTAGCTTGTTATCCTCCAAAATATGCAGGATATATCCCAGATTTTGCTACATTATCATCATCACACAAAGGTGGATATCCAAGGGTAGCTCTGATGCTGTTTGAAATCTATTTGGCATGATCAGAGCCTGCTTTGACTAATACTCTCTCCCCCTTTATGACTTCTCTTTCTATATGATCTATAAGATCATCCTTCTGAAATCTGATTTGAGCATTCAAATAGTTAACTCCATCTTTATAAAAAGGTTTTAACCTTTGGAGCTTTTCAGTGATAGCCTTTTGAGAATCTTCAATGGCGGTTTTAACAGCAGTTAGGCTCTCTTGTAAGTGCTGGTCAAACTCCTCCTTGGTAGTAGCACTTTCTGCAGTCTGTGCAGTAGCTAGATTTTTCATTTCAGTGATAATCACATTATGTGATTCAGTCAAGTTGTCATTCATTCTAATCTGGTTTTCCAGGACATATCCTTGTTTCACTGCCATGTCATCAATATGTTTCTTTATCTGCTCTTGATGTGTAGCCAGATATACCACTACATTGCCTCCTTTATGAAAACAGTCAGTCATTTCCTTCTTATTTTGATTAACTTCAAATCTAATAGATTTTATATCTTGAGTCAGATCAAATTGAAGGGATTTATGTCCTTCATCCATATATTTTTCTAAAGCTTTCCTTTGCTCATCCATCTTGATTTGCAATGTCACCAACAAAGAACTATAATCAGCAGTTGGGGCAGGTTGTGGAACAATAGTCTGCAGTGCTTTCTTGTAGGTCTGACTTCTTCTCTTGAAAACCTGTAGCTTTCTTTTCTTGGCTCTAGCAGCCTCTTCATCTTTTGAAGCAGAAGTACTTGCAATGTCTACTCTATCCTTAGGGCTAGGATGCAAGTCCTTCTCAGTCCTTTGCAGTTCCTCAGCATTCCTTTGCTCCTCATTCTCATTTCTTGCTGTCTCCTACAGAGACCTAACATGCTCCCCCTCAAGATTAACCTTCTCCCCCTCAAAAGCTGCTTTCTCTCCCTCAAAATCAGTATGTAATAGATCAGGGAACAGCTCTTCTAGTGTAAACTCCTGTTGAGTATGTACTAGAGAATCTCTTATCTCAGGAGCATTTTCTACAACTGATGTGTCTTCCATGATCACATCCTGTGGTTGACTATGTATCTGAGTTTGCTGATCAACATCAAGTAATGAGTCAGTCAACACTTCATCCTCAATATTGAAAATAGATTGATTAATTTCATTGATTACCTCAAGAATTGTTTGGGTAGTCAGTTCACTATCCAAGTGAGTGGACTCTTCCACATGTAGAGGCTCCCCCTGAAGTGGATCCAGGTGAATAGGGCTAGCAGATGGTAGCTCCCCTTGCCTCTGGGCATCTTCAGTCCTTACTGGTGACCTTCCAGTAACATCAGCTGCATCCTTATCAGCTTCATCCTCATTAGAACTGAAAACTACCTGCTCTTCTGAGCTACTTGAGGATTCAGGAGCCACAATGGCTTTCTTCTTCTTCTTCTGATGAGAAACTTCCTTTTCAGGAGTAGGGATTTCCTTGGTTAACACTCTATCCCACCTTGAGATAATTCTAATATCCATTCTCCTCATATGATTTATTTTTGAACCTGCAGCTTGGTTCATCACTTCAGGAATAACTCCAGATAAGTATAAACTCATAATCCTACCCAGATTGGGATTCTTCAGACTTTCCTTTATCTTGTCAAACATTACTGCTGACCAATCAGTCTTGAGTTTGAAAATAATCCTTGTCATCAAACTAAACATGTGAGCTGATATTCTATCATGCCCACCTGACTTGCTCAGAATTACCTTGCCTACTATTTCAGACAAGAACTTGCTCTGCATGTTCATCCCTTTTCTATTAAAAACTGATCCAATTTTCATGCTTGAATCTAATCCACACCATTGCAGTGCCTCCCTTATCCTTGATGCAGGTACATCTTCCTCTTCTATAGTTCTAGGGAAATGTAGAACTTTCCTTAAACTTTTCGGGGTGACCTTCACCTTAACTCCATGGATTTGGGATTTGATCTTAAGTCCAGTTTCATCAAGTGTAGCTGCACTAAAGAATTCAAGGACCTCCTTCTTCCAAATCTTGATTGGTTCTGAAACAAGATACTCTAACCCAGTCTCTGCAACTAGGGTAACAACACCTTGGATTTCTGGTTCCGCGTCGTCAAAGGCATGTCGCACGAGCTCATAACCTTCATTGATGTTCTCTTCTAGCTTGGGCGCCATTAGGGTTTGAAGAAATTTTGAATTTAAAGAAGAGAGATGTCGACACACAAGTTTGGTCTCGAAACTATGGAGAGTGTGTCGACAAATAATGGTGAAGACCTATTTATACCTTTCTAAAATCGAAGGTGAAAAGGCGCATCAAAATACTTGAAATGTGTCGACACTGTTGAAAAGTGTCAACACTTACTTCTAATGTCTCGACAACTATGTGTCGACACAAATATAGTCGACAGAATATATGTGTCGACACTTATACATCTCAGCTCGACGATTAGTCGAAACTCTACTCGACGAATTCTGTGTTAATCCTAAGTGTCGACACCACTCTGGATGTGTCGACACCTACTCTGGATGTGTCGACACTAATTCTCTGAAGTGTCGACACAGACTGTCTAGATGTGTCGACACCATTTCTCTGAAATGTTGACACCACTTCTATGTGTCGACACAGACAACTCTGTGTGTCGACACTATTTTACTTAGCCAAATTTTTTTTAACTATTAGAAGTTTAACATACCTAATTCAATTTTAAAATTATTAAATTTAGTTTCATCTAGGGGCTTAGTAAACATATCAGCTATCTGATATCTGTTTTAACATATTCTAGGGAAATGTATTCTTTTTTACAGCTCTCTAAGAAAATGGTATCTAATTTCTATGTGCTTAGTCCTACTATGTGAGACAGGATTATTAGCTATAGAAATTGCACTTGTAGAATCACAAAATAAAGGTGTTCTACTTACTTGAATACCATAATCTTCTAGCTGATGATGTATACATAATAGTTGTGCACAGCAACTTCCTGCAGCAACATATTCTGACTCAGCTGTGGAGATGGCCACCTGGTCTGCTTTTTACTGCTCCAAGACACCAGCCTTCCACTTAGAAATGACAGGTTCCTGTAGTACTCTTCCTATCTTCCTTGCAAACCTGCAAAATCTGGCATCTGAATAACCTGTCAGTACAAAATCTTCATTCCTAGGGTACCAAAGGCCTAGATTAAGGTGTGCCCTT